>JABFOX010000043.1:0-24456 GCA_022817665.1 Axea sp. ZL-2020
CCCCCTCCAACATGGGAATACCTAATTTTCATTCGTTAAAATTCTTCATTTAAAACTATATGCACGTAATAGTACTACCTGTTGTCATCTTTAACGTCGATTAAATTTATTTTAAAATTGTGTCATAAAATTTATATGTTTCTCGATGTTTGTGTATAAAAACTTACCTGATTGACTCTTTACATGTTAAGAAACACGTGTGATAGACTTATAAAAGAAAATATTTTTTATGTTAACAAATTTATTCATACGAAAATACCACTGCTAAGAATAAGCAGTGTAATAGTCAGCGTTATTGTGGAACCAAATAATAAAAAATGATTTCAACGTTCAAAGTAAACAGTTAAATAACTAATACGTTTGAAAAGATAAGTCAATTACATATCGAAATGTATCTCTTGTTGGTTGCTTTATCTTGGACAAATTGGGAGTTGTCATCTTTAATAAATGTCAAATTTAATGCCATGGAATGAGATAACTTATCTATATAATAATATATAATATATTATATAGATATTGTATACCTATATAATGTCTTATATCGTATTATGGTATATCTAGACCGTCATACGAAAAATCTAATCGTGTAATACGGAGGATGAAGTCAGTCATGGTTAAAC
The DNA here is from genome assembly GCA_022817665.1 of Axea sp. ZL-2020. Classification (NCBI taxonomy): domain Eukaryota; kingdom Metazoa; phylum Arthropoda; class Insecta; order Hymenoptera; family Scelionidae; genus Axea; species Axea sp. ZL-2020. The sequence continues at coordinate 621 of JABFOX010000043.1, forward strand.
GTATCAACGAATTTATAAAAGTAATTAATTCACCGGGAGTTTACTTTAACCGCAAATATTATATTACTTTTATTTTTTGTAATTTTAACAGATTGTGAATATTTTGTTTTTATTAGAATTAAAGAAATATAGACATTGATACATAATTTGATTATTCTCAAAATATCAATGTGACGCGCAGAAATATTTGTCGGCAAAAGAAATAAAGTTTCAGATCGATTTAATGGCTTAATTTCACAAATACTAGTAAATTACAATTTAATGTCTTTAAAGATATTTTATGTAAAGTTACAGTCGGTAATCAAATGAATATCAAAAAATAATATAAACTGACAATATTAATTATAAGAGTATATGAAATAAAATAAAATATTTTAATATAAATAGTATAAAATTAAAAAATGTATTTTTGTATAAAAGTAATTTAAATGTTGTAATGTTATAATAACAATTTTAATTTGCTATTCTTAACCCAGGGGTATCAAATGAAAATTTTATTTCAATTTTACTTTGCAAGACGTTTGCTGAATTGAATCACCTCATCCAGAAACCATAAACGCTCATAATGAGCATTTATTTGTATTATCCTGACATAATTTCTTGGAAAATTTCTTAGACGAAAGTATTATTCAAATAAAACATTTAAATATGAAATTTATATAAACAATTCTTGTAAAAGTTACGATTATAAATACAAAGAGGCCACAAAGAATATAACATGATTTCTTAATTACTATATTTTTCTTTGCCAGTTTGATTTGTGTTGACAAACCGCAAAGTGTTGTGTATATGCAATACTGAATAAAAAAATGATATAAATTACTTTGAATAAATATGCAATGACTTAATGTATTTCTATGATTTAATATTGTTTGTATTACTTTAAAATAAGCAAATAAACCGATGTGTCTTCTTTACGTCCAGTCTGTAAATAACGATCAAATAACTATGGTGAAAAATGAACAAAAATTATTACATTACGTTTGATATATTATCCCTAAAGAAGTCAGAAATCAAATCGATTGCGTTATCATGTTATAACGTTTGTTCAACACCTTGTGTCTTATACATTGAACTCGAATGAAAAAGTGAAGTCCCGAGATTTTGCGACGAGAAAACGAGGTTGGACCGCGACTCTCCGGTTGTGCCAACAAAAAGTAACGAAAATACAACGTTATTCCGCCAGATACAATCTGTCTCTGTCACTGTGCAATAACAAACTTCCCTTGTCTCTTCGTTTCCCCGTTGTCGTCTTCGTCACACTGAGCTTTACGTTTCATTATATTGTAAAATCCTTTTGCACTTGTTCTTCTTTTGCGAAGCTTTCATTGCGTCACTGATGTCGAAAATTTCTTTGCTTCATGCTTGTGTTTTAGATTAGATTCACTTTTTTTTTCTTTTTTTCAGACATAACTCCGTGTTTTTATCTGTTGTAATATACAGTTTATATTTTAATGAATAATTACAATTACGTGTTTAGAGATCTTGATTCAAGTTTATAAAATTGGATTCAGGCATATTCATTTACACGTTTCGCTGTTAAAAAACGTAACATTAAAAATCGTATAAAATTATACATTACTCTCGATATAAAAGACAGTTTGTTTAATTCATGATCCGTGTAATTTTCATGTTGAAAAATATAATGAAAACTTTTTAAGATGAGCCTTAAATCATCTTAGACAAACTTCCATAAAATATATCGTCTAATAAGTGTCTGAGTTGGTGAACTGTTATTTCCATGTTTTAATATTTTCACTTGTTCCGTGTAGAATAGTTCGTCCTTTCAAGGGACGCATTTTAATACAGGTGTTCAAATAACCAGCGAAATCATTGAATATTGAGAAACTTTTAATTAATACATATTATCAATAAAATGATTATGATAAAAAGATGATCGACTGCGCTACCAAAAGTGTTGTTCACAATTACCTAAAGGGGTTTTGGTCACGATCCACTCATCCTTTATAGTTCGTTTCTCAACTCGTTACGAGATCTGAAATCGGAAGCGCAAAATGTTCTGCGATTAAATTTAATCTCCATGCCGCATACCGCGGCTTTGTTCAGGATCCATGTAATGATTCCGAAACCTCATTACCGAATTGCTCGACGTGAAAATCAATTCCCCGCAAGGCACATATTTTACATTATCACAGTGAAATTAAGGAATTGATCCTAAATTTTTTTTCTTTCAGCGCCACTTGCAATTCCGCCGGCAGTCCGAAAAAAATATATCTCCTATCTTGGCATGCGAAATTGGTTACATTATTCGACGTAATTCCAATAAATTTAATTAAAATATGTAACTCTGGAAAGATTAAAGATCGCTCGGTTAAATTTGACTTATAAATATTATGATTACGAAGCACCGCGACTGTTATTCATATCTTAAAATTTAATCACACCACTAAATAGAAAATGGATTATTTGCGAAAGTCCAATCTCATTAAAACTTGACAATTTGAATGATACCCTCTCACGAGGAATTATCATTTTATAATTTTCAAGCTACTTTCAATTTACATGTTAATTATTTCATTGAAAGTCAAATTCAGCGGTGTATTAATATAACGAAAATTATGTTGTGAATATTTCTTCATGTAACATGCCTGAATTTCAATTCTGAATTTGACCAAAACTTGTTTCATCGAGTTACAATGCGACGTTTTTCATTTCTTTCGAAAGAAACATATCGTGTTCAAAAAGTCCTTAAAATGTAATTTCGTGTAAAAATTGTTGATGAAATTTACCGACGTGTTCTTATCAATAAAAAAATACAGAGAATCTTTTACCTTACCTCGTGTCCTGATCGTAAAGTGAATAACGTATAAAAGAGAACAAACAAGTAATCGTTATCGCGCTGTGTACACGGCGTGTTTCCATTGGACTTGATAGTACTCGCAGAAATCCTATTACTTCGCGTTTAAATACATTGAAGCGGGAAGCAAAAAGAATGAGAAAAAAGGGAAGAAAAAAACGACAGAAAAATAAAAATCGACGAAAACATCTTTGAATCCGAACTTTTGAAGAAATAAAACCGTCGAAATCGATCTCGGTCTGATCTACTTGGTGCAAAAGTTGTAACTTTATTTATTTATTTATTTATTAATTAAGTTGCTGTTCTAGTAAGCTTTATTGCAAAGTCAGTTTCATTTGTAAACTCGTATGTTATTCCGCAACATTATACTCACTTTTTTATAAACCGCAACGTAAAATTGAGAAAAACTTATTTCGTCGGAGGCTTTTTTGCAGGTGGTATAATTAAAACGGAAATCTGTTGTTATGATGAATAAGATAAAGACAGTAATATACATTTATTAGAAATAAAAATGTGCGATTGATTTATCATCGATGGATGTGAAATTATTATCTAAAAAATAATTCAATGGCCGTGATCACTGTGGCATAGCCGAGCTTAATTCGTAACCGGGCAGTATGAAGTCGTTGCATAGACGCGAACTTTCGAGTGCAATATACGTGGCCGTGGAGCTGCAAGTTAATTTGATCTCTGCTCAGCTGAAAAGTTTCATCCCCATATGATTCCCCGCAGCCCGCGTTCTTGCATCTTGCTGGATACTCCTAATTTATTTTTTATAGTCCCTTGTATTACATTCACATTTCAACACCTTGTCTTCCGTGTTTTAACTCGGGCATAACAAATACACTTGTCTTGACAGTGGAAAAACTTGAAATTTCCAAAAGGTTTTTTTTAATGTTCCACGAAAATATGCAAAGAACGCGTTTAATACGAATGGAGATAATAATGAACTTTGATGTAAACTTTTGTAAATCCAATTTACAAGAAATTACAATAATTCAGCAAAACATACATTGTATTTTTTTTTTCTCTCTAATTAACTTTAACTTTGAATGCTAAAGTTAAAATGAGGTTCATTAAAATTATGTTGGATAACTAAAATTTTTACGTGCAATTACTATCGTGCAGAAATTACTGTAACACAATTTGAATAATAAGATTCGTCTATTAATGATATAACTACAGAAGCATCTGCATCATCAGTCAGTTTTCGTTTAATTTATTTTATGATGCCTGTCAGCCTTTGATTGAAATACAGAAAGTCTATCAAGAGTTATAGACTTTTTTGTTATACCTGATTTTGATAAATTTTCGTGTATTTCAAGTCAGCTTGCTGTTCGAATGCTGAAGAAAAATCCTTGTCAAGATGAAATTTTCTCATCAAAAATAGGACGTTTTCTGTTTTACATTTTACAAATTTTCTACGACGTAAGAGTGATACATTGAATATTAAAATATTGATTTTCATATTTGTGAGATAAAAAATGTAATCATTTATTGTAAAACCAGTTTCACTCTAAATAATCATTTAGTGGACAAATTCACATTTGAATGAATTATTATTTATAAAAATGCTCCATCCGTTCTATTTCAGCTGCAATTCAGTCACAGCTGTGTGTTTGATTTTTGCAAATTTTTCGATCGGCGTGTGTATAATTTATTTGCACTTTTACCCGCTCACTCAAAAAATGGAAGAAAGAAAAAAAAAGGAATAAAGTTAAAAATGAAAAGTTAACGTTCACATGATTTTTCATTTCATTTGCAAACCTTGTTTTCAAACGCGTTATCAATTGAATGAAGTAATTTGTCGAAAATAAACGAAAATAAGCCAGTTTGTATTAAATTTTTGTGATCCGGAAGGAAAATAAAGCGTCACTGCTATCGTCAAAATATCGTTACTATTGTCCAATATTTATTTTCCTGGTTGGCCGTAAATATTCATTCAAGTGTAATTTAAATTGCGCATCTGCGAGTCACGGCAGTTCATCGTAATCATGCCACATAAATAGTTCATTTTATCATCGGACTCTCAGATAATTCATATCGCCGTCGAAAAAAGTCTGCTGGAGAAAATCAAAAGTTTGCATCTTCTATTACTTTCTTTGATTGCAATTTTATAGTGCGCCCGGAGTCGGATGATTGCAAAGTTCCGCGGCGCAACTACAAAAATTCAGTCAGTTTTACTGTTTGATGATTTAGTATCGTACGGATGCGCCCGCGTTGGTCGTTTTGCTTCTTCTTCTTCTTAATCTTCGTAACTCGCGTATAATGCGTTGCATTTTATTTCCCTTGTCCTTTAAGAACAGATGCAATGATGATAAATGCAAAAATTCAAATGTAATTTAAACTGGTTTCACGGAGAATTTCATGTTTTGGCGTACAGTTTAATTAGCGTCATTGACGTTGCAGTTTGGTGTGACCTTAACAGAACTTTATCCAGGGATTTATTCGAAAAAATGAGATAATTGGTCAGAGCAAGGCAGGGTAGGGCAAAGCAAGGCGAAACTCCGCTCAAAGTGTATTTTTCGAAAGAAAAGTCGTTGGGAAAAGTTTGTGACGTAGTTGCGTATTAGCGACTAAAATGGAACGAAAGAAAGTAAGTACGAACGAACGAACGAGCGAACGAACCAACGAACGAACGAAGTGTCTTGCGTGCAACTTGGCACTCCGCCCGCTGCTGGGTAATCTCTTAATCGACCGAGATTAAAGCTCGATATCAATTTGAAATTTCTTGCGCACGTAAGAGTTACAAGCAATTTTATCGGCGATTGCTGTTACCTTATGCAGAGTTTATTATACGAAGCTCTCTATAGACCTATGGAAAGAAGCGGAGTATTTCTGTTGCCGGTCGTTAAAACTACGAGTGATAAAAAGCGCGAAGAACCTTCGGGTTGTAAATGCTTACTTTATGCTTTTTTTACGCCGAGTGTGTGCGCTACATAACACCGTAGGTTAGTCTTTAAGATAGCGGGCTTTTTAAATTTTTATATTTAGCCGAATCTGGCATCTTTGCGCTGTCGTAAAGATTCTTTCAAATTGATACAAATCTTCCTCCGCTCGCGTTTACGAACGATCGTTCATTTCTTTCGATATTACGGTCACACGCATGACCGCAAAAATATGTCTTTTTTCCATTTGCGAGGATATCAAAAGCATTTATTTTACTTGCGAATGCATTATTTTTTCAGCTGAAAGTTGAAAATTGAAATTAATATCAATGTAGAAAAACGAGACTCTGTAATTCATATAACAACGTTACGAGTGATTCCGTAAAAAGTTTCAATATTTTATGAGATACTCATACTTTAACTATTATATTTAATAGCCTTTCAGTTTAACTAATAGAACGGTTCCATTGAATGCTTTAATATTGTATGAGACTCGGGGAGTCGTGATTTATTATTTTAGCATAAGTTTTTCTATGAAAAAAGTTTCATTATACTCATAGTTGGACCAGTGCCAAAGAACCAGACGACAGTCACCTTAAGTTAAAAATTAAACAAATTTAATTATCACGCGAGTGAAGCTTCAATGTTCGATGCATCAAATATTCAATCGAATGCTATTCTTTTTGTTGAAATTTAAGTTTAATTGTCATGATTATTAATTGAAGAAGCATCAATATGTATGCTTATCATTTGTATTTAATAAAACTTATTTTACATTGGACAGAATTTGGAGCCGGAATTAAATCGTATATTTCACAAATGGTATTTGAGCAACGAAAATTCGTATATTGTAATTTAAAATTGTACCAAATCCGTCGTAGATTTTCTGCTAACAAAAAAGTTGCTAGTTCAATAAACCAAACATAAGGTACAGCTAACTGGAATAAATCTCGATTTTACTCATTCCCTCTGAAATGCAAGTTTTATTGAAAATGATAGGTCGAGAAACGTGACTTTTTATATTTTTCTTGTTAATTCCATTAAAAAATTGTTTTTCACAAACAATTAGTAAAAACGGAACTCATTACCAGACGGAATAAATGTCAAATTACAGCTCAATGCATTATAACCGACGTTATATATATTCAATTTTACATAAACTCCAATAAACCAAAGTGCACATTCATTTTCCAATATTTTTCATATAATTCAACTATTTGATGAAGTCGAATGTATCGAAAATAATTTTTCATTGGGTTTTCGCGGCGAGGTAGCTTAGACGCATGAAATTCGCCAAATTCGAACGAATTTAAATATCGATGAAACCGATCGATTAAACGCAAAAGAAAGAGCAGAATAGTTTGACCTAAGCTCTCGAGGTGGAAGCTCAGGAGACTCTCATAGTGCATCCAAATCCGGATATAACTGTAAGAGATGCACGCCAAAGGGGCCATGCACTGAAAAGGGACCTGCGAGCATATGGTTAAATCGTAGTAGCGAAGGTGATATATATTTCAAGCCTGCAAAGTTTGGTGCCTGGAAAACGAGGGGTTGCAAGGGTACCGGGCGTGCCTCGCATAAGTTTACATTATCTTAAGATCTGATAGCAACTACTAGCCAGACTCCGGCGGAGAACACGTCCGGTTCGAGAAATTTGCGAATAGGTCATACTCTTCTTTCCGTCTTTACTTTCTTCTTCTTCTTCATCTTCTTTTTCCTCTTTTTCTTTTTCATTTCCTTCCTTCTTACTTTTCCGGCGAAATCACATCTTTTTACTCACCGTCGTAAAGAACGATCTGAAATGCAAATTTCGGACAACGTCATAAATTTATGCTGTTCTTATCAATTTGAGCCTCGTATTCCGTTGTTGCGATTTAGACTAGCCAATCTGGTTTTGCTTTTAATTACACGGATTTACACATCAGCTTACCACCTACCACCGGTTTTAATTTTATCGGGAAAATGTTACAAATTATGGTTTTAGCACTCGTGAAGAGTATAATGTGATGTATAGTCGAACAATAATTATAATTCTTTAAAACATGTATTCTTAAACAGGAGTTTTTATAAAATGGAATAGAAAAATGTATTGCTGTGGAAATTCACCGGAGGACATTTCTTTTGATCATTTTATCCACACTTGAATATATTTCATAATATTGTTCCAAATTTGATTAACGCTTGCAAACACTAATTTGTAAGTATCTATTGAATTGTATCAATACATTTGCAAGACTTTGCGTCCTAAAGAAACAACTGTTCGATTTTATTCGAAAGACCGTTAAACCGTTTAGAAGTCGCGTGACAAATAGAGTAGCTGTGCATCATTTTTGCAGCCGCGATGGTATTCAAAAATTTGCCATCCATCAAAGTCAGAAGTGCAGATAAATATATCTTGATATTATAATTCTCCAAAACATATTTGAATATTTGCGTTTTCGCTATTCCTTTCAACATCGACTTTGATTTTGCATTGAGATAACTTCGCATCATTCTTTCACGTATCTAAGATTCATCGAATTACAATACGCGTTAAATTTGCAATACAGATTTTTTACAAAGTAATTCCATTATGCGCATAATTATATTATTACATTATGATGGACATTCAAACATTCACAGACGGTTAGTTGAAGCTTCATGAATGTACACATAACACACTGGTACGATTCTGTCACAATAATTATTCCAGTGAAATCTTTTATCTTGTACAATCCTCACGAAACCCATAGAATTGCATACTTAGCACTTTAATTCGCTTAAAATTTGATTAATGATTCAACGAAGCCAAAAAATTGTTGCATCGAAATGCAAGATACTGAATTCACACGACAAGCACGAAGTAAATACGTATCACTTGTCACTAGTGGCGGCGGCAGCAAGTTAAGACTTGGTGCTGTGCACATTAACGGCGTATGTGAGGAAAGGAGGGATGCTTGCATGAAAAATGCAAAACAATAACTGAACGAAACTGGATGCGCGTCGAAACAAAGGATCATTCAACATGCGCGTGGTGACCCAATTTTGCTCGATTCAGCGAAATTACCGAGGAAAGTAATTTGGCACGTTTAAGGCGGATGCGGGGAAGTTGGTAGTTGGCCAAACACTTGCAGGCACAGACTATGGCGACGAACGGACGGTCACATTTTCGCATTCATGTTCCTCTGTTCGAACTTTCCGCTTTTATTCTTTCTCGATCGTTACTTACACCAAGGAGGAGTGTAAACAATTGATTTCCGTCTCTCAAGAGGATCACCAAATAATTAATACAGTAACAACAAAGTCGACAAGAACAATGATGAATTAAGATCAACGAATTATAAATCGAAAGTTATTACTCGATCGGCAAATTGTCCGATGAGAAAATGAATTACAAAAAAATCAGCCGATTGTTCGCGATCGCTCACGGTGCCATTACACGATGACCTGGAAAGTTATCGTGTAACAACCCAAGTCACATTCGCGACGAAACCATTTCCATCTACAAAATTGAATTGCGTGGTCTTCAGAATTGTCGTAAAAACTATCACGCAAAGGTTGAATTTTCCAGAACGGCCGAGATCCGAAGACCGTTCACACTTTATGTCATATGTAAGAACACTAGCGAGTTAGGTTTCGTGACGCGACTCCAAAAAATGGCCGAGTGAACCCGACCGAACCGCGTATACTTTTCAAGCACTCTTCCGCGTAATTACTTTTCCACGTTAGGGATATTGTTTTTTTTTTTCCTGCAAGTGCTTAATCAGCCACGACCCATCGACCATACTCGCTTATGATTCGGTAGGCCCGACTAGGATTGATAAGAGTTATAGGTACATAAAAATTTGACGTGGACAAACGGCGTATTTCCATTCGAGCGATGTATCATTCACGGTGACCCTATAATATCTATTGTATTTCTATAAATTACGATTGCTCCGAAGTCAACATTTTTGTAGACATAATTCATTTTGTGCGTAATGTAACGTTTTAAGCAAACCATGTGCTTATTGAGACAAAATTAATTTTATCCAATTATGAACGTTTTCTTGAGTCTAGCGAGTGTTTTATTAGACAATCAATTAAATGCATGGACGTCAAGGCTTCACGCTTAATGCGTAAAGTGTATTTGCAAAGGTGAATAATGTCAAAATTGTACTATCAACGGATGCTTTAGAACTGGACAGTATAAATTAAAATATATGGCTAACGAAGATCCTAAGAGATGGAATTAAGGAAATTAAATTCCATGTGCACAACGCATACTCTTCAGACTATTCGGCCATTTGTATTAGCATTTCTGTATGCAGCTGCGCGTGGTCATGTTCATGATAAGTCACTGTTTTAACTTTAAATAATGTCGGGGTCTAATATTAACAGCGATTTTGTCTAATCATTTAGAAATACAGCTTAATGCAAAATTCGTAAGGCTTTGTTTATACAATTTCATTCGTCTTTAATGATTCAAGTTATATTTATCACTTTTAATTTCACGTCTGGTTGTCTCGTAATTTTTTAATTCTTTGCTTTATCTACTTGTTTCTTGTATAGCAAACGTAATCAGTTATAACAACAAATATTGTACAAATATATAGAGAAAACAAGAAGAAAAAAAAAAGTAAATTAACGTTAAGTGTAATTATTTTCTGATTAAATTATTCAATCTAATCGCACAAAAGAAATTTAATTATCTAATAACCGTAGTTGTGATATCTTTTTTAAATTTCACAGCGCGGATAAAAAGACACCATATAAACAAACGAAAAGTTTGAACTTCAACTTTTTGTCTTTTTGACTTTTTTGCTTTGTCAAGTTCAGCAATCTCAATGTGCCATTTCGTCTTTTGTCTTTCTTTCAACTTCAATGCTCTCACCATCCCTGAACTTCGTGAACAATGAGTTTGCGAATTCAGTATCGCCGAGGATCGTTTATTCTTCAATTTCGATACAAATACACTTGGATATTTTATTACAAGTATTCATACATTGACTCGATATTCATAAGCCATTTCAACGCAATTGCCCTGGAATCGCGAATTAAATTGAATTTTTCGATGAATGCTGATATTCACTGGACTTTTGATTTCTGTATGCATTAAAATTTATACAAACTAAAGTCAAACGATGAATGGCAATTTATCAATGATTTTAAAACGCTAGACATACCACACTTTGCAAAGTACATCACTTATTATCATCAAAACAACAAAAATCAGTAATATAAATAAATACAAAAATTCAAAAATAAACAGAATTAGAATTTAAATCACGTCAATTTTTTAGCATTTCCTTAATTTGTTGAATAATTTATAACCTCTTATTTAAATGCAACTAATTGATCAAAGTTATGAAATAATTTATTTAATCAAAGTTTGAAAGTTTTGTTCTTAGTTAACCGCTGATTAAGTAATGCCAAAGTCCATTTGGTTTTAAAAATAAGAAATACATTTATTGCAGTTAGTTTAATTATTTGCAAACACCAAATTTCGTCATATAGTTTCTCGTGTCAACTTAAATTTAATCTACTTCAACGCGTGTAAGTTACATCAAAACCAAACAGTGCGAAACTTGGTTGTTTATTTACGTCATCATGAGTTTTCGTAATGTAAGCCCGAAATCGGATTTCCGAAAATCGGTTCAAACCTTCAACTGACATTATTATTAGTATTATTATGGTATTAACCAAGTTCTGTATTCGCCGAAATTTTCCGTTGATAAACATTTCTTGAAAATTTTTTCTAAATAAATGTCGTAGGAAGATTGATGTATGTTCCAAATTATTCCGGATCAATATCAGGTTATTTTTATATTTCAGAGGTGACTTTTTTTATTTTTTATTCTAATTGATCTTTGACATTTTACATGTCAACCTTCATTTTGAATTTAAATTAAGCGTATCAAAAAGTTTTATAGCGTTGTATAGGAATAAGTTTGTAATTCACATATTTAGCGAACGAGTACAATTTTTTCATTTACAAACCAAATTAATAGTCCAAATGCATCACTGATTCAACCAGTTCAAATAATAAACGGTTTTTATAATAGCTATAAAAAAGATAGATTGCAGTTATTCATTTGAATAATTAATGCACGTTACTGAATAAACCTCCCAAAGCAAATTTCCCTCTATGTGAGTGTCCAATATTGATCAAATTAATAATCCACACCTGTATTGGACTTTATATTTATCATCGTTTTCTCATTCAATATAAAATACTGAAATTTCATTAAATTAACTCATTTTCTTTACAATATATTTCATTAAAATCGATAAGTTTGCTTATTCTTATTTTAAAGGAATTACACGTGTAAATTTCTTTGTCGCAGTATTGATTTCTAACATGTAACATTTCGTTAAAATTGTTGTCTATTTACAGCCTATCTTTTTTATCTTAGAGAATCAAAAATTGACACTGAGAGATTCAGAGAATTGAACGCACTTCAAAATTGTACAAAAATTCGAGTGAAATAAGCAAACGATGTGTCTTATTTTAATTGTAAAAATTGATAAAGTCCGACGTCAGGCGGCATGTCGGAATAAATCCTATCTATTTATCTATCGGTGTCAATTTGTTTCAATAGATTGCATTTACATTTTCGAAAATCATTTTCGGAAAAAACAGTATACAATAAATTTTAATTACATTTACAAATGCATGCGTGCGTTCGTAGATAAAGGATCGAGTACACAGATATATGGTATATCGATAGCAAATATAAGTATTATTTAATGATAAAATGGAATACAATCAACTATGCTGTAGTCACTGACAGTGTTTGCCTCTATTTTACATTTAAATTGCAGTTATATTTTCTTTCTTTCTGTTTTTTATTTTTGTATTTTTTTATGCTGCTTTTAATTTCAGTTTTTCTCGACCATTCTGTAACGTGGAAACGAATTTGTCTTTTAAAAATTCTTTTATTGGCTTGGAGTGTAGGACAAATGCCAAACAAAATTCTACATAGTAATATTTTGGTATTTCAATCAAAAGTTGCGTTAAGATATTGTCGTACCATTGATATGATTCTAGAAATAGTACCTTAGTTAAATCTATATCAATACCTGGCTCACTCTTTCAAAATAAAATGTATCCATTCTCTTTAGATTTTGGAATATCATCTCGTATTTAGAATATTTTATATATTACTTTATTTATTTTCATCGTGAAATACAACCTCGTAAACTTTGCAAATGAATCGACAGCTGCCACTCTTATTCCCCTGTTTTACATCACACGTCTAAATTTTGCCACTATACTTTATGGCCATTATTATCATACTTTGCAGTTATATCTAGTTCTATTTTATAATTACTTATCATTAATTTTTATTTAATTAAATAGCTACAATTTTATATAAAACTGAAAAAATTAATTCTAACATTTTTCCACGTTGTAATAGTTACTGGCACTTTTGATTCATAACTGGCATATTTTTCTTCTATCAAAATATCTAAATCAAAATATTTCATGCGCCAATATTTCTGGCGCATTAAACCGCGTGTAATAAATGATTCATATGATTTTTTTTTGGCATGATTACGTCATGAACATATTTTAAAGCATTTGCAATGCAATACCGTTTGATCTTTCGCATGATGTATACTTAATACGAGTCTGGCAATTAACTTCCACGTTTATTTGATACATTTCATTTCACCATAACAATAATTTTGTTGACATATATTGGCGGTAGTGTTTCTTATTAAATTTTTATGGTAAATCATTTTTGAGTTTATTTTTTATGGTATCTTTCGTTATTTGTTTTTGCTGATAGCACAAAATCTGTGTTATAAAACGTTACTTTTTAAAATGCCATTAACATCGCTGAAGCAGAAAGAAAATATTAAATACGTACTTAATCACGTGAAACACGGACTAGTGTTACGTAATCAATAAGATCATTGTCATTAATCGGGTAACATTCAATTTGCTAATACCACTTTTTCATGCACATTGTCGTGAAATATTTCATTATATTTTCTTGTGCTCCCTTCAAATATTCGTCTTGGAGTCACATTTTTACGACATGAAAGAAACACTCTTTTTCTACAGATTTCTCGAATTTATACGTCGTCTTAAGAGACTGACTTGTACTTTCTGCTTGTCAAATTCATCGTATTGACCATAGAAATAGCTGTCTAAATCTACAATGACCGATTTATCAGGACATGAATGAATAATACATTCGTTTGTTTTAGTTTTTGTTTCACTGGTATTGTTCCTCGTCTTCAACATTCACGTCCTACAAATTCTAACTCATGTTCAACCACTTCTGTTTGTCGACATAAAATGTCAACTTCTTCAACACTAAGTCTCGCATCACTGGGATATCAATGCCAATTGGATTTTGCATTTTATATTCATTTCAAAACATATCAACTCAGTATAATCCGCTAATTCATCGATAATTATCTGAATCCGTTTACTCCTGTAAAAACTCCTGTCTTGGAATAAAATAATTCTTTGTTATCATTATATCATTATATCATCATATCATTTCGCGTTGTTTTGTTGCATTTTTTTCTAATGTTTTATTTGTTTCTTTCTTCTCCTTGTCTTAATTCACCTATGCAGTTCACTGCTGAGTTTGGTTTATGTCAGATTATACCGTGACATAACTTGTACTTTGAACCATGTTTGAATGTTGCTCGTACGTTTATCAAATCATAATTTATATAATAATTTATATTTCTTTATGTTTAATGCAACGTAATAACAAAGAACATCACGTTCTTAATGAAATTATGATAAAAACAAAAGCAAAGCATTTATAAGACGCCTCTTGTACATCTGTTAAATATTCTCGTGTCGTTTGTTTAATTGATCGATATTGTACTCACAATACCACTGTTTTATGTCACATACATGCACAAAATATTTTATATATACTTTCTTAACTTAAAATGTAACTTTTTTATGAAATTTGCTAAACAGTTAAAAAAGAGCCAAGTTTTTTTAACATTGTACAATAAATCAATACTGTTACACGCATCATCATCATTATTATTATTGTTGTTGTTGCTGTTATTAAAAGTGATATTGTCATTGCAATTAAGTAACTCGAAGTTTAATTTAGATAGGCGGCCCTCTTGGCGCAATGGAATAAACCGTGTCTCCAAATAATTCAATTACTGTATCGTTTATCGGAATTCGCTGAATCTAAAATATCAAGGAAATATTTTCGAAATGTAAAAATGTAATTTTTCTATTATTCATGACAGTTGAAAGACGAGGTCACGTAGGATCGTTTCTTTTTTACTCTCATCAGAAATGCCCGACATTCGCGATTACGGCCTGGGATCGTTGACGTTGGAAATGGATGAAATTCGCGTTGTGTCGAGTCTGCGAAGGGACATCGTGATTCCGTAGAAATGACACTCCCAGGAATTATAAAGCCATGGGAGTGAATGAACAAACGTGGTTACTTGGAATATGCATGGACCACGACTAACGTAATTCACTCGAGAAGGCTGAAAGCTCCAACGGTACCGATGTCAGTAGCGATACCGGGTACGTCGCGACAACAATCTGAATAAACTGCTCGGTAGGAAGAGCAATGCTGCTTCTCGATGTTCCTCGTCAGTGGTGGTGGTTGGATGGGGAGGGGGAGCTAACACAGAACAGTTTGAGAGAGAAGGGCAACGAGAGAGAAAAGGGTGAGAAGAAATGGTAGGAGTGAGGGGGGGGGGCACGCAAGTCAAGCATAATTTCTTGGTGACAGCGTGGCGTTGGCTTTTCAACCCTTATAATATCCTCAACGCCCGACCTCCCACCTTTCCCTAAGGAATATATTTCCATGCATTTG
Organism: Axea sp. ZL-2020; assembly: GCA_022817665.1. Classification (NCBI taxonomy): domain Eukaryota; kingdom Metazoa; phylum Arthropoda; class Insecta; order Hymenoptera; family Scelionidae; genus Axea; species Axea sp. ZL-2020. Next base: position 16,112 of record JABFOX010000043.1, read on the forward strand.
CCGGCTCCACTTTCTTTGTCTCCACAAACACCGTCTTGTCTCGTCTTCTTCTCTGTTTCGCCAATCCTTGTCCGTTTTAATTACCAACTTTTTCCTCGTCGTATATCTGATGCTGTTCTTTGCCTATTTGCATCTTACTGCACTTCAGCAACCCACAACTCAAGTTCTGGTCGTTCTTCGTGTGTTTTAAATTGCTTACTCCCTTTTTGCCTCACAATTCAAAAGTTACGATCATTGAATTCATGCAGTTATTTTCATTTATACGTCCCGGAGTTTTGTTGTTAAATCTACTTTTTAACTGACTGAAATGAAGTTCTGGCCAACTTTAACGCCAAATATGTCGTGCCTATTTAATTTGACAACAATTATAATTCTATTTTGTATTAAAAAAATGCACCTCTCTCAGCAAATTTTGTTCTAAATATTATATCGATTTTAGACCCGTCATTGAAATTCCTTTAGCAAAATTAATATTTCTTTCTTCTTCTTCTTCTTCTTCTTCTTCTTCTTCTTCTTCTTTTTACTATATCTCTGATTGCTTGTAATGATAACGAAATAGCATTGAGACAGTTTTTAGTTTCGAAAGTATTTAAATAAATGTTAATATTGATTGTGTATGTTACAAAAATTTAATCGTCCATATTTTAATCAACTGAGAGTTCGCAAATTTTAGCACTCGAATGCACGTTAATTTGTCTTTTATTAAAACATACTGGACACACGGGGCAGTACTAACAAGATGGTTGTTCGATGGTCTTTTATCTCAGGAAAAAGGAAACTATACTTATCTTGGATCTTTGACTATCTGGGTCGGAATGATGCTATCGCTTTTGAACACCACAACTTACCTTTCGCGATACTTCGTACATGGAAATGTGAATCGTGCTTTAACACGATGCATGTCTACTGATCAAATGAAAGAGTTCTTCTCTAGTGGTCTTTACATGGACCTGATTTTACCTGAATTATCTCACTGTTTTCTCATAAATCTTCCATGCTTCAACATCCTTTCTTTTCATTTTTTCTTTCTTTTTTTTCTTTCTATCTATCTATCTATCTATCTATCTATCTCTCTATCTGTCTTTTATTTTTCTTTTGATGATATACAATGACTTATTATGAGATCGTTCGTGTCTATACGGAGAACCTACGCGCCTCGTGTTAAGTGCTCCATACGCTAAGTATTTAAACAGGCTGCTTTCAGAACTTTTAACAAGGTGCAGCATTACAGCTAAAGAGGAAATACATAGTTGTATATTTTGGAAATTGTCCTATGACTAATGTAAGAACAGGAAGTGTGCATTTTCGTGTATTCAAATTAAACTTAACAGTAGCCATAATTAAAATGAAATTTTATAAAAATGAAGTTGAGCTTAGTTGTTGAGTAACTCGAATGTCGATTAAATATAAGTTGCAAACATTGAAAGCAAATTTAGTCTTCTTATTTAGCATGAGTATTTAAATCATAATACAAACTAATGAAGTATAATTTAATTTCAGTTGTTTGGCTGAAAAAAAGACGCGTTCACTCTTGTTCTTGTCAAAATTGTTTTAAATTAAAGCTCCATTAAAATTGGATTGCGTCTGTTTGAATCGACATAAAATGTTCAATCTAAGCTATGCATCCATTGATTCGAAATTTTGCGCTGTAAAACAATTTTGATGATAAACGATTTAATGAATTCACTGAAGACAATGATAGAGAGAGAAAAAATGGGCGAGACACAGGAGTGAAACCGGCCACCTCGGCTGGTTCCGGATACAAATTGCTCGGCCCCAAACATCGTTCCACGTTTATTGAGGCACGTACGTTCGTGTGAGCACTTATATGTTTAGTCATGTATACACGTTAGGACACACGTGAGCATTCGCGCGCGTGTATGTGGCGCAACGAGCGGAACAGGTCCAGTCTGTCTAGTGTACGAGGAAATTGTGGTTGCCAGTCCCCCAGGTACTCTTCGTCATCATAAAGCCTACGCTATTGCATTGTGTTGTACTAAAGCCGGGTCTCGAACAACGCGGGGCTCGCTCTCGGCTCACACGTGCAGTCCTTGTCGGTATCGCGGGAGAGACCAATGGTCATTTCTGAAGAACAATGCGCTCACAGATAGAGACATTGCACTATTTAATTATTAAATAATTAGTATTTACGGGCAAAAGTTACGAATGTCCTGCGGGCATTCGCCGCGCGCAAACATACTTTTTACCAGCGTTACTCTTCGCAAAGATGCCAGCTTAACTGCATCAACGATATGTATGAATCATTCATTTTTGTTACTTCTTCCTCGTGCTATAATTTATCACTGGCAGTGGGTTTATTTGTGAGAATTTATTTCAGGATAAGAGATACATTTGCGGGCAAAACAGTTCATTTAGTTAGCATTTTTGAACAGCTAATAAAATTAAATTACTTTTGAACAAGCAGTCTCAGACGGAAAAAGACTGAACAAAAACTATTTTTACTTTGATAATGCTGCTGTGCCATTTCACAGTTCTATTTACGTTCTCTAATTTATTATTAACTTCTTTTAATTTAGCCCACTTCATGCAGGCGGATGCAAGTTATGCATGAAATATCAAATCAGACATACATTTGTAACTATTTTTTACATAAATAATATTACAAGTTTGTGGACTCGATGAATAATTTTAATGTTTGAATTGACATTTCAACGTTCAATGATACACATAAGTTATAAACATGAATAAGAGAAATGTGATATTGAACGTACGTATATATAAATGAGAAGTATAATCAATAGATAAACCGCAACAACAAATTGTAAGAAAAGTCTTCTTTAGTACATTATAGAAAATGTTGCACTACCTTGCATGTAACCATTAAAACATTTTCATACAACTCAAAATAATATTTCATCAAATTAATGAGGCATTCTCTAAAGTAACATAACGAATGAGGGTTTCTTAACAATTCACAAATTAGAGAATTTATAATTTTCATTCATGTATGCGCATAAATATATTTCGTTGCTACAATCATATTAATGTTTTTATGTGTTTGAAAGCAGCACAAATCTTGTTTTTTCTCTTTTCACACTAATATCAAAAAGCATTTTTTCGCACGAATATTGCTCCGCGGCTTAACTAACTTGAGTACTGTGTTTTATTTTTCTTCTTTTGTATGAATATTTATTAAAACAAAATCTTATTTGTGCCATAACTCGCAACACTAAATTTTGGATTAAATTTTGGAGTTCTTTTTAAATAAATTTATCGATCGTGACATAAAATTATTGATGCATAAACAGTATATCTGCACATTATTCTAATTGTCATTGATAATGAAACATTATTCGTCTCAATTGTTTGTTGTAATTTGCAAGAAGTTTGAAATGTTAATGATTTGTGGTGGATAGGAAAATTCTCCAATAAAACTGTCTTTGCAATGCTTTTATTTTACGAAGACTTCATTGAGATTTTTTTTTTAGACAAAAGAAAACATTATCAAAATAATTGTGAAAATAAAAATATTATCCATTGCGTGGACGCGTGTATAGCGGGAGTATGGAATTTGATCAGAAGTTATATTTTTGTCATATTTTTGCCAAATCAATGCCATACTGGATCAAGTTGATGTTACAGTATTACTTGTGAAGTATGGCATTGGTCTGGCAGAAATATGGCAACAGTATGCCTTGAAATCGTGACCTGTGCACATATCTTATATATACCAACATCATGTTTTCATACGAATAGCAAACAATAATAATGCAAATATCTCAACAAACTTGACACAAAACTTTTCTCCGTATAAGCACTTGGTATTGATACATATTCAAAGTTTACAATTAATTTAAAGCTGTTTTCTGTTCCGAAATTTAATTTTTGCATTTGTTATTGGATACGAATATCATTTAAGTATCTGAATGCATAATGTTATAAATGTTAACCATTGAAATGTACATGCATCGAATGCTTCTAAATATAACAACAGTTTAAAAATACATAGATTTTAACGTATGTTCGAATGTGTATGTCACGTGTTAAAAACAGAATCACTAAATGGTTGTGATAAAAAGTTTATACAATAAACAGTTTTATCGTAATGTAAAGTATTTGTATCTCGTCAAACAAAAGTAACGGTTTTATTGTGCAAAAATCCTTTTGTTTATTCTAATGAAACATGTACTTTCGTTTAACGTCTTTCAATAACGCGTATATATTCACTTAGTTGTATACGTATACACATGTAACAACAGTATAAAGCAACATTTTCACGATCAGTGTTTATGATTTTTAAGATCCACAACAAAAAGTAAACATGACGATGTTTATTTGACTAGATAATACCACATTTCAAAGTTCAGTTAATTGTTTCTACTATTTCTGTAAGATTTTGAGTTATTAACTCATTTTCAAAGCACAAAGGCGCGCTTTAAATTTCAATAAATAATCACTAATTGATATCGAGTGCAATTTTGTACGTTATACATGTAGCAGAAAAAATGTAGAAATTTAATCGATCGAAATATAAAATATCTCATGATACAGACGAATAATGAAAGATAATCGAATGCGATAAAAATGATCAGAATGTTAGATCGGGTTTTTGAATAATTAATTCGTCCAATATCAATCACACTATAACAGGTAGATTCATTATTAACGTAATTAGTACTATCTGATTGATTTCCGTTGGGACAAAGGTATAATAAGTAAAAATGTAAAACAACTTGAGAAAGCAAAGTGGCAAAAATAGTTGATAAATTGTAATGCAACAATAAACTGCTAAACAAATATTATAAATAATAGAAAGTAATAGAAAAAGTGCGTGGTTGCAAAGCTCGTTACGTGTTTGAATTTGAGCAAACAATAGGTCAATGGCAAACCAAGAGCCAAGTATTTTGCTGCATATTCTAAACGGCAGCGCTGAATTTCCATTGAATCTCGCGATTCGAGTTTTATCGGGTAATACGGGAGTCGGGGTAGTGCCTTGGCAAGATCAACGGTGGACATAGCCCGAGCGTATTTCGCAGCAAAGGTTGGCCGTAGCCCGCGCGCCGGGCGTTTGTGGCAGCAATGGGTGGCCTGCGCCCCGTCCTGCATCGGTCGTCGACAAGCCGCTTCTTTTTCTATCAACGTTCTACATAGGCCAGCAGGATTCCGTTCCCCGCGACACGCACCACTATTCTCAAAAGATGGAACTGCCGCGTTTTAACGGAGTTGATAGTTCCGTCACGAACCGCGCGATACGTCGATACAGGACCGGCTGCAGAATGCTACATTCAACTTATGTTAACTCAATAAAAAACGAAGCTGAAAGATGATAGCATCCAATTGTCGGCCTCAAAGTCACGCGTGTAACAAAATTACTGGGAGTTGATACAACTCAAAATTCGTTTTGAATAATTGAAAGATACACGGATGGATGCATTTGCCATAGACAAATAAGAGCAATTACGAAGTGGAATATTAAATTCGAGTGTCTGAACAGTGCATATCACCATGCCTGAAATGTACATGTATATGCGCGCGCGTGCATGTGTGTATGTTTAATTTAACAGTCCTGTTGAAACAAGGAACCTTTTTAAAAGCAATTCCATTATATTGCACAATTCAGCAACGTTTTATCCTCTTGACCTACATTTTATAATTTTCAACCATTTTACAATATATTTTAATACTTCGTCAAACATCGCGTAAGCAACTGAATTTCGAGTAATCAAGTTTCTGTCGCGGCGATATATTAATAATGCAACGACGTTAAATCTTATGCAAATTTTATTGGAAATACCTTTGCCTGATTGTAATTAATTAATTACCATAAGTGTTATTTCAATCTGGAAAATTATCACGAAAATTACAACGAAACTGCTCGTTTGGTTGTAATTATATTTCAATTATAAAATAATATATTTCCAGAGGGAAATAAAAGTAAAGCGTGTTTTCTTCTCAAGATTTAACTTTGAAAGTCAATGCAATCAATGCAATTAGTCTCTCGGTCGTTACTGTCGAATGGGTAGATACGCCTTTGCCATTCGTCACTGTATCCGTTTTCAGTTTGGCACATAGTCAATGCAGACTCATTCAAAAGGTCAGACTAATCAGGAACCGTTGCAGAACCGATGTTCATGTACAACCGCCTTAAAACAAATTACCTAGAATATATTTCAGTTGCGTTACTTTTAAACGCTGTTTTCAAAATCAAAGCATTGCGAACATGTTTCTATGAGAATTTTATACTTAAAATTCTACTCGTAAAATTCACAAATTTAACGTTCCTTTTTCCCATTTTTTTTGCAACCCATAGAGTTTGTACCTTTTTAATCAAATTTGTTTAATACGTTTTCCTATGTATCGTATGCACGCAACTTTGCGTCGCTCGATCGAGCGAATGAATGACAATTTCGTCATCGTGAGAAAATACACAGAATATTCCTTCTATCATCATTCTATCATCAGCTGCTCGTTGGCCGCCAATATGACGCGAGGTGTACTTTTTCGTGATCATCTTACTGATGAATTCATCGTTATAGAACGAAACACCTTTGTTCGCCAACTGTACAATTCTCCTATCATACGTAATACTGACTGATATTATTCACCGTAAATATATAATATACAATAAATAATATGAGATCGTGTGATTATAAGTACTTTATATGGCGTTTAAATTCGTGACAAATTTTCATCCACACATGTGCACGCGTGGATTTTGGATCATGAGGGCGTCATAGTCCCTCATGACTGGTGTAATTTTATTTCCGTATTTATAGATTATCGTACCATGGGTCGGCAGTTGGTACATTCAAATATTTACAAAATGTACAATTGCTTAACATACACTTGCGCGTGCGTTATTTTCTAAGTAATCTTGATAACTGAAAATAAATTCAGCATGCATTATTATTATTATTATTATTATTATTATTATTTCAAAGTTACTAATCGCTTAATCTTCTCTGTAATCATTCGTAACAATTAAATAATGGCATATATGTTTGTGACTAATTACACACGTAGACAAATCTATACACAAGTTCCCAAAGAATTTATTATATCGTACATTAATGATACATGAAAAATTGGGCATTATCAGGTTACCTCGATGATTGCTTCATCATTCAAACAATCTTGTTAAGCACTTCTCACGGTTTTATTTTAATAAGACCGCCTGTAATCTTGTTAGTCGGCGATCCAAAAACTTTTGTTCAAACATTAAAGTTGCTGTCAATGAGCGGTCTCGGAAAAAAAACTTTGCTCGTATCAAATAAGGTATTCTACGCAATATAATCCGAAATAATAAAATTATCGGTACAACCGACTGAGTTTTAATGCATTATAAGACGTTGACTGAAAATGACTGAAGACGAAACGACCCGGCCAATCTTACCGCCAGCAAAAACTTTGTTCACCGATATAAACTCCAGTGTTTATATTATTTTACTGCAGTACAACAGACAATTTTCATAAATTTATGACGGAGCGAAATAAACGACAAAGAGTCAGAAGAGACAGAAACGATGCCGGTGAGAATATTTGCGAAATTGGCGATTTTATCAAAATTGCAAACTGGAACAATTTTAAAAAACGAGGTGATTCCGGACGATCGCGCGTGCGTCGCTCTGCAGAATCTCGCTTAAATTCCTTCGGACACCCGTATTTATGGTTGACTTTTATTTCATCTTTAACCGGCAAAATCCTTTTGTCGTAAATTTTGAAAAGGATGCGTATTTGCAGCAGCCATGTCGCGAAAAGAAGTTCGTATTGTTTCGGTGCAAAACATACCCTACGTCAGAAGTTAATCGTTATCTTCTTCAAGGCGCTCCAAGGAGGTTTATTTCATTATCATTTGTTTTTATCAAGTGGGCACTAATCCTAACGACATAATTGCACAACGCGCGTATATTTGTCAAATAATAAATGATTCTGTGAATAACGACATACGCGTTAATCCAGCGAACTATTGGATTTCAATGAAACTAAGCCTTCGATACAAGGATTTTGAAAGGGTCTAACACTCTTATATAATTATTTTGTTTCTACGATCAAGCAGAAATAATCGACGAACACATTGCTTTCCAAATCTGTAATGCTATTTTACAACGAAATCATTTTTATATATTAAGGGATGTTTTTAGTAAAGTAAAAAACTGTTTGTTGCACATAGATGCTTAATTTTGTTGTTTGTAAAAGTGCAAGATAAAATAATTTATTATTTTGTTTCGTCAATTCTGATACCGCAATAAGTATGATCGTTACGAGCGTGTGTTGTGTGTGTGTGTGTGTTGTTTCTTTTTTTTACACTTTATCTGCATCATACGTTTTCTTGGTGTGTGATTTATACAAACGGATTACGTTATTCGTTAACGCAAACGTTATAT
>JABFOX010000044.1:0-24417 GCA_022817665.1 Axea sp. ZL-2020
ATCCATATAGAAAGTTGGTAAATTCTGTTAAAAATTTCTTTAAAGTTGTCAATTTTCATTTTAGGTTTTACATTTTCTAAATTAATTGTTTTTCACAATTTCTAAATAAATCGTTCTCTGATATTTTATTTTACAATTTTTTCATAACAAATCTAATACGTGGTCCCAAAAAAATAAAATTAATTTGAATTGATTATTGTAAGTGAATTAACAAACTAAACATCGTTTTCAGTTTTCGTGGCATGGGTTTCCAAGCATACGTTGAATGACGATATAAATTTGCGTTTGAAATGAGTTTCGCTAAAGACTCGACGTTTACTTTTCAGACAAATCGACGGTATCGCACCGACTTTTGAGAAGAAGCCTTCGATCCGGCAAGAAGACGATGGCAAGAGACTGCTGTTCGAGTGTCGTATCACGGCAGATCCCACGCCAAAAGTTTCGTGGTCTCATAATGGGAATGCTGTCACCGACTCGTCGAGACACAAGGTGATTTTTGCAAGTTTTCTTAAATGCTGCTACTTGTTCAGTTGAAAAGACTTAATCTAAACGTTAAAATGAAAAATAAACGAAGTCATAAATCTTTCAGGCTGTGAACTCTTTCATTCAAAGTGTAAGAAATTCACGGGGAAATAGTTGGAACAACACCAAGATCTGTTGTGTCAACAGAGAATTGGGGTTAAAACAATTTAAAAGTTGTAACTGGTATTCTTACGGACCCTTGCATCAAGTTCTTTTGTGCTTTGTTCTTATCCAGTAATCAGAATTAATTGATTAAAAAAAAAAGAATTCTAATTAAACCGTGTGTCCAATTCGTATAATGACAAATATAAATAAAAAAAATTAATATATACCATAAATTATTGTAATATAATAAAGAATTAAATTTATAATTTAACGTAATTAATATCAGTTACAAAAAGTATTCTTTCTTGAAATTAGATTTAAAACAATATTCTTTTTTCACAAAATTGTACAAATGTTTTAAATTTAGTCACAGTAAATTATTTATTATACATATTGATTTAAAATTGTTTATTCCAAATATCTATATTTTGTAATGTTAAAAATTATTTTAATTGAGAATTAAAAACCCGAACTATATGTTACAAATTAAGTTTCCTTAAGACTTGATCATACCGCATATAAAATGCTTATATTGAAATTCTAATAAATAAAATATTTGTAAACTTTTTCAGATGTTTTAAGATTTTTCTATAATTTTCATAACATTTTTAAAAGATATTTTCAAATTGTTCTGAAAAAATGCATTAAAATTATGAAATTTGTAATAATTGTTTAAATCATTTTATACAGATTGTAATATTATGCAATTTATATACATTTTATGATTTTATATTAAGGGTGTTATTAAATGTCTAATGTAGTTTACCACAGAATTAAACATTGCTAAAACGTAATTATTATAAAACAGAAATAGGTCAAGAAGAAACATTTCATGTAATGCTTCATTTGTTCGTTTTTAACAAATTTCTTAAAATGAAATAAAAAATATATCGTATATAAACTAGTATAGTATTTAATTTTGTGCATAGACAATTTAACAAAACTTTTATAATTAATTATTTAGTCAAAACACTGAATTCTTTAAAATTGCACATTAAAATTAATGGATAGAAAAGAAATGCATTAAATATGTCGCAATTTTTTTTGTATTAACCGTAATTGAACTCTTTAAAACAATTTTGTGAGAATTCTTAAAGTTGAATATTGTTTGCAGTTGACCGTCGACAAAGATGGCCATTCATATTTCGCTACACTTGAAATAAAAAACGTGACTGTGGAGGATGCTGGCAAATACAAAGTCACAGCGAAGAATGAGCTCGGCGAATCAAACGCAACGATATCTCTGAACTTCGACAGTAAGTGGCTCTTCTCCAGCATCTTCGATACTTGAGATAATTACACATAACGTAATCAATAACGTTTCACGCATATTAACTCGGGATGTATATCGATCAACCGACCATCATTTATGTAACGTGGATTTCTATTCGCGCACTTTTCTTTCTTTTATCATCGCAATTTTATTTTATCAAGCATGATTATTCATCACACTGAGCATGAATAAAAGTTCTGTACGATATTTGCAAATCAACGAACATATACACGGTGCTGCAAAGATACGCCAAACTAGTTGTTTTAATGTTGTATCAATAAATCCACTGGCTGAATTTTGAAATGCAAACCAAAGCTTTGATACAATTGAAATGTGTTTATTAACAATCCGACATAATTTCACACGGCTACAAATATTTACGTACCATTAAATTACTATTTTCTATTTCAATTTCTACTAAAACTTTGAATTTTTCGCCACATTATGGCTTTAAATGTTACTGGTTATAAGTATTGCTGGGTTGGCGTATACGTTGTAAATAAATATGCTAATGCGAGAAATTGATACTCAAACCGCGTATATTCTTGTTGATCATTTCTCTCTTGTTATTTCACTTTATGGAATAAAATTAATTCGATCGGCTCGATAAACCAGAAGAGAAGGAAACGATGTAAACGATATACAACCCAGTGGTCGGATTTACCCAATTTAAAAAGTCACTGTGTGTGACAGTAGATAGCATAGTTTAATAGATATTAATACAAACATTCATAACGTAACGCTGCTTGAACAATGTAATTAATTAACGTGCCTATTACATTTTTACGACAATCTAATGATTTTTTTCGTTGTGCGAAAACGTAAAAAAAATATACGGCACAAATGCTCTTGCTTCGTTAGGTTGCTGCAGTATTTTTAATCTTGATAAATATGACATTAGATTTTTGTCGTGTGTATTTTAAAACATCATTATCATTGTAGATTCATCTCGGCGATCATCGAATTGCTAACCACAGTTGTTGGAAACGTACATGCACATCCCCACTTGCTTCCCAGGAATTACAGTTTTGTGGTCAGTACCGCGAAATTGCATTGCTGGGTTGTAAAATTCATGATCATTATCATCTTAATTTTTTTTTTTTTGTTTTTTCTAATTAATAGTAACAAAATGATAGTAATGCGTGACATATTTGAAATACATTGAATCTGAATAGAATTATTATAATGATATGTAAATGATGATATACCATTAATACTGCAATAATACTCAGTTTTTATATGTATTATAAATTTATTATAAGAAAGTAGTATAAAATATAAATATTTTATTCTTTTGTTTTTAAATATAACAATTTTTTTCAAATATATGGCAAATAAAAAAAGGTTAGAAGAAGTTATAAATGATCTACGTAAAAAAAACAGCTTATATAAAATATATGTTATTTATTTGAATTTCAATAATTAACGAAAATTATAATTATACTTAGTTAAATTTATATGTATGCTTATTTCTCAAAATATCAATGCAGTTTAATACTAAAATTATCATTTTTAAGAAAACTGAATTATACCGAAAGAGAAAATTTTTATTATTTATAAAACCAATGGTAATATTATTAATTTAAAAAAAAGTGAAAAGTATATAAATGAATAATTATTATAAACTTTAAAATAATAAGTTAATGTTTGGGTGTATCAAAATACGTACATAAAAATAAAAAATATATTGATGTATAAATATTTATTAATACTTATTGAAGATCCAATACTTCTTTTAGACTATTTAATTAAACGAAATAAATATAAATTAAAACCTGTACGAAAGGTTTATTTCTTGAATTATTAAGTAAAATTAATGATATTTTATTACAATAAAGTAATCAGAAATTCAGTACAATTGATGAATCAATTTTATAGTGATATAATACAAAATCTTTATTTGTATTGAATAAGAAAATAAATATTTTTACCAATGTTTAAGTAATGTTCATTTTGTATAATAATTTAATTTAATCTGCTAATTTTAGCTGGAAATTTAATTGATTTTATATTCATACCTGACAGTTAATGATATAATATATGATAAATAATACTTCTTACTTTTGTTAACATCGTTATAATACGAAAAATAAAAACAATACATTTTCATATAATATTATAAGCTTATATAAAATCAGTGTTTAATATTTCTTAAAAGTCGTACAATAATTAAGTCTTTCAAAATGTTACGTATTGCAAGAATTATAAATAAATCTTATAACAAAATTATTAACGAAACACATTATCAATACACGCAAACAGCATCTCGGGGAAGAGCTTGTGCATAACCATTGTATTATTTTTGAATAACTGTCAAAGCAGTTAAAACACTTTAAATGTAAGCGACGAAAGAAAACTGGAGCAATCGAAAAAGAAGCAGAACCTAATCGAACGTTGTTATTATACCTAACTATTCTTTAACGTGAAACATTTTGTTTTATGATTACCTTAAAACCGAATTTTGTCACATCACAAACGAGTGTCTAGAACATAATAGGTGCGAGCAGCCTAAGCAACGATATATCGACTGACGAAGCGTTCAACATCCGAGTTTCCCGAACCCATACGTCCAATTAACACTGGTTTATCGATCGGATCGACAGATACGTGGCTCCAAGTTGCACGAAAAAATGATCCGTCAAAAAGCATGCAAGCTATATTTTGAGAGCGAACGATTTTAGCAAAATTTTTTTCAAAACGTAGGCGACGAGGCACCTGTACCAGAAGACGGTGTAAAACCGACTTTTACTGAGAGACCGGTTATCAGACAATCTGACGATGGCAACACGATCAATTTTGAATGCAGATTAGCCGGTGATCCAAAACCTAATGTCAAGTGGTAAATTGGAACATTTAATTAAGAACAGACCGAAAACTCGACTTTTTGCACGAATACATTTATTCTGTTAGGATATACATGTAGTTTTCACTTAGAGTTAGTTAAGAATGAATGCAATGTAATCGCAATGGTTAGGTACCACGGAACCGAGGAAATAAGGGAAGGTGGCAGGTACAAGATGTCTCTTGAATTGGACCAAAAGTTGTATCATCTAGCGAAACTGCAGATCAGCAAAGTGGCAAAGGTCGACGGCGGCGAGTACAGGGCCATTGCCGTTAATAAACATGGTCAAGGAGTTGCGACTATCAATTTGAACTTCGAGGGTGGTGACAAACTTAAGTACGCATGTCTTAAAACGAAATTTTAGACAGACCTTTAGCATGATCAACTTTATCTTGTCCAAAGAAATTCTTTTGATATCGCGTTTTATAATCCGGTGAACTTCCTACCGGGTCAGATCTGTGTTGGTCTGATCCTGGCTCAAGTTCACCGCAAACCAGCATGTTGTCTTGACGTATCTAGGCATGTTATTGTTAGTTAAAATTGCGAATAAAAACCAGGGAGCCACGTATCTAACTGGTCGATCCATATAGAATACCTGATGGAAAGCCCCCAAGGTTTCCGAAGAAGCCGACGATCCGTCAAGAAGGTGACGTGCTTATCATGGAGTGCATCCTGGAAGCACACCCAGTGCCAGATATCACCTGGTACCAAGGATCTAAGATCATCACGGACAACAGCAGAATCAAGATGTCACGTAAATCTACTGGCAAGGATACCTATCTGCTAACTCTTGAAATTTCAAACCCGACTAAGGCTGATGGTGGGAACTATCGTTGCAACGCCTTTAACAACTTCGGCGAGAGTAACGCCAACATATCTTTAAATTTCCAAGGCAAGTCACCAGTCCATGAGGGGAGCGAGCTGAAGCGACGTTCGCTGATATTCATTGCTCGGTTTTCAAACGTTTTGTTTTATCTTTCTGAACGTTCCGGATATATGCAATGGGTATCAAATGTGAAACAGATAACTGAAAGAATAAGAGAGTTTTTGATCGATCTTTGAAATATATGTTTTATTGATTTACGATTCGACTGATGGCATTGAAAGTTCTCTTGTTCCTTAATTTCAATCTTTTCTTCTCAGTCTGTATCCCTCATTTCTTATTTCAACTCTTTCATGTAAATAAACCTTCTCTTTTCACGCAAAAGATGATGCAAATTTATTCTCAATTTATACGAGGTAAAAATTGAACAAATTGGTAAGTCACACTTCAATACAGGTCTTAACAGTGTTGCTTTACCATCTAAGAAGCTACTCACTAACTTCTCAAAACAAGTACTGTTTCAATTATTACTAAGACTCATAACGCTACCGTAGCAGCTTTAAAAGAGTAACATTTACCGCGCTAATAATTGAATAATAAAATTTAAAAGAACAAAAAAATTCGTAAAATTACCATTGTACATTTTTATAACTACCGAATGAATGTACACATCATCAACTCTACATAATTATTTTACAAACAATTATACAATTTTACATCTTGTACATTTTACCTCAATATTCCAAAATTTTCGAATTTCTCCTAAGTTCTGTCCTACTTTCTTTGAATCCAACTTCAGTTTATTATTTTTTAAGATTTTTAAAACGTATATAATTAAGCATGGATCTTTCCAAGGTCCAGAGGATCCAGCGGGCTTCGCTCCTTCGTTCGTTGAAAAACCACGTATTATTCCGAACGAAACTGGTACACTGATCACAATGAAATGCAAATGCAGGGCGAAACCGAAACCAGAAGTCACGTGGTATCGAGGTACCACTATTGTCAAAGAATCTTCTAAAATCAGTATCAAGTCAAAGGATGTCGAAGAAGACATCTATGAACTTTCTCTAGAAATTAAAGTGAGTTTCGCTTGTCATAAAAATATTTTGATAAATTATTCAAAAATAATAGATATCTTTTATACTCTTTATCCGGATCTTTATCAGGATCCAGCAGGACCAGATGGTGGTACTTACCGGTGTCACGTGCAAAACGAATTTGGTGAAAGCAACGCTAATCTTAATCTGAACATCGAAGCAGAACCTGAACCAGAAGGTGATGGACCCACCTTCGTTGAAAAACCAAGAATTCAATCTCAAAACAATGGTAAAGTCGTTATTATGGATTGCAAAGTCAAGGCCAAACCTAAACCGGAAATTGTCTGGACCCACGCTGGCAAAATAGTGCAAGAATCATCCAAGATTTCAATTAGTATCGTACAAGAAAAAGAAGATATTTATTATATTAAACTTACTTTGAATGATCCTGGAGCTGATGATTCTGGTCTTTATAAATGCAACATCAAAAATTCTCTTGGAGAACTTAATGCTAATCTTACACTGAATGTAGAAAGTAAGTTTAAACAAAATAAATTTGAACTAAACTGTGAAAAATAAAATTATGCATAATAAATTAATATTTTTATTTTTTTAGTTATCCCCGTAATTAAGGAAAAGCCAAAAGTTATCAAAGTTGTTAAGAAGAAAACTGTCATTGTTGAATGTACAGTACTTTCAAAGTTTGCTCCAGAGTGTACTTGGTTCAAAGAAACTCAGGCTGTTAAAGAAGATAACAGACATAAACTTCATGTTGAAAAAGTCAAAGAAGTGAGTAATTTGTTGTGATTCGTATATTCCATAAATGAAAGAACTGATAATTAAATTTTTATATTCATTTAGGGCGAATTCGCAGTTAAACTTGAAATCGAAGAAGTTTCAACAGCTGACAAAGGTAAATATAAGTTGGTAGCGAGAAATGAAAAGGGTGAAGCTACGTCGCAGGTAGTGGAAATTGCAGAACTTCCCGAAGAACCTCCCAAAATTGCATCTGGCTTATCAGCAACTGTAAGCAAGCTTGCCGAAATTTATAATATCTTATGAAACAACATTATACATTAGTAATTTAATTGACTAAATAAATAATAAATTAATATTTGTACAGACCGTTCAAGAAGGAAAGCGGTGTGAATTTGTGGCAGTTCTTTCGCACACAAATAAGAAAGTTACAGTTACATGGTATAAGTAAGTATATCAATTTTGAAAAAGCAGCTAATAAAATTGTCAATACATTTATTAAACATATTTTTAAAAACACCATCAAAAATGTATTAGATTGAAAATGTTTATATCAAAAGTGTAGATATTAAAACAAATATTTATCATTAGAAATTTAAAAAAAGATTACTTTGAAAAGACTTTGGAAAATTGATTTTTAATACAAATGTATATAAGTTTTATTTATAATTCAAAAACAAAGATCCAATTATAAACATAAATACTTCTATCAAATATAGTATTTGAGAAAATTTATCCAATTTTCAATTACAGAGATTCAACCACAATTACGTCATCTAAAGAATACAGTATATCGTTTGATGGCAGAGAAATGAAACTTGTGATCGAATCAGCCAAGATGGAATTTACAGGAACATATAAAGTCGTCGTCAGTAACGAATCAGGAAAGGATGAATCCTCCGCAAAATTAACAGTCGAGGTATATTTACCTATTTTAGTAAAACCAGAACATTTTTTTTTGTTTCGATCCCTAATTCCACTTTAAATATAGATATATTTAACATATCCGTTAATTGCCCTGTGTCTAAAAATGTACTATTCGTTTAAATTAAAGCATTTGACAACATTATTTAACATTCTTTAAATGTATAATGTCAAATGCCATTACCTCAAATATTAAGAACTCAATGCACACTTCCTGTAATAAATTATAGAAGAAGGAAGAGAAGAAGAAAAAAGAGGAAGAAGAAGAAAAGAAAAAGAAGGTTGAAAAGAAGGAAGAAAAGAAGGTAGAAGAAGAGAAGATTGAGGAGATAAAGAAGATAGAAGAAAAGAAAAAGGTAGAAGAAAAGAAAAAGATCGAAGAAAAGAAAAAGGTCGAAGAAAAGAAGGAAGAAAAGATCGAAGAGAAGAAGGTAGAAGAAAAGAAAAAGATAGAAGAAAAGAAAAAGATAGAAGAAAAGAAAAAGATAGAAGAAAAGAAAGTTGAAAAGAAAGAAGAAAAGAAGGTACAGACGGAAAAAATCTCTGCAGCTTATAAACGCTAAACTATGTACAGATCAACAATCTGCTTCTCTATTAGTGCAATATGTTTTAAGTTCAAATTATTATTGATAATCATCATTAACTTATATAACAATATTTAAAAAGTAATTATTAGAATTAATAATAATATTAATTTCATTAATGTCACTTACATATATTTATATTTCATATTAATTGTAATAATTTTTTAATATAATATAAGTAATAATTACAAGCTTCTTAAACAATAAACTTTACTAAACTACTTTGGAGCTTTATAATATATACATAACTACAAAAGTTATTTGCTACAAGAACTTTAGCGGTGTTCAAAGTGTTTTAAGCTGCAACGTGTTAGACGCAGCAAAAGCAACCAAGTTATGATTTCGAGGAAATTATAGATTAAATGGCGAGAATAACGACGGTGATATAATAATAATAATTATTATTATAGTGTTTCGCATCGTTGAATCCCTCGACAAAGATGTTATAACTTACACACAAATTCTTGGATACACACATTACTTCCACCACACTCTATTAAGCTTTATGTTTAAAATCTCACAATTTATACACATACAGAATTACACAACCCATGGTTGCCTCTTTCACAGCAAATTTGTTTTATTTTCTTATTCAACGCGCGTTCAAGCATCACGTACGATTTAACGATCATCTTATCTGTATTTTTTTCATTTTCAAGGACATATTGGATACACAAACCAATGGTTACGACAAACCAGAATCTAAAAAGGTACACTTTTTTATTTTACACATATTAATCATACGACGAGTTTTCTTCAATTACATATATCTCTTAATTCATTCTGAATACACTTTTCAAGGTACATGTTGTAAATTATGTGATTCCTAAAATAACCACATTATGAATACATTACTAATGATAAAATGTGTACCAAAAATTGAGAAATTGATTTTAAAATTTAAATTAAAAATTATTTAGAGCGAAAAATCTAATTAAACAATGATTTAATAATGTCTAAATCAAGACTCTTTTACATTAAAAAGTAGATTTTAAAATTCAAAATTTTGTTCAAAGTTTAAATCGAATAAATATTTAGTTTAAAACATATTTCGAAATGTTTGGAACACGTTATATATATGTATATATTTGTATTCCAATGTATTTAACATTGTGGTATCTTTAATTCCTCGTAAATGTATTAATATTAGATAAATGCAATTCAATTAAAATAAAATAAAATAAAATAAAAATAAACAAAGTATATATCTTGAAATTTGTTTTTGTTTCAGGTGAGTTGGTTAATAAAGTGGAATTCTACATTGGTGATGTATAAAATAGCAAGCTAAATTTCATATTTCAAGAACGTGCAGCTTTATTGCTTTCTAGGTGTCTTTAATCTCACATATCTTATTTTTTTAGATATTCGAGATTTGTTACTTGAACATATTAATATTTGCTTCACAATTGTACTTCACATTTTATTAATGCTTTGTCATTTTCAGCTTTTTACAATGAAAGTTCGCATACGCAATGAAATATTATTATCACAGCTGCTTAACATAAATAAACGAAGGTGGTCAAGCTTCATCAAACTCTTTTTGGCGCATTTTAAATGTCCAAACAAATAGTTATTCACATAATCAATTAAAAGTAGTGTTTATGTAATATTACTTTCATTTTAAATGCATGGTTCTCAGAAAAACTGCATGCTTTGCATGTGACTGTTTGAAAAGAATTTGAATGTAAACAAAAGATAATATTTGAACGTTTACATGAACGATTTTAATTTATTTTCTAGAAAGAGGAAATATTCAATAACGTGGAAAAAATCGAAGAAACAAAAGTTGCAAAGGTGAGAATTTACAAACTTATAATCATATTTAGTTTGTATCATTATAAATTATATATAAATATTTATACTTTTTACAGAAAAAAGTAGACGAAAAGAAGGATGAAGAAAAGGTAACTTAATTTATTAATTCACAGATTTTAATTATTAAAAGGTTCTGATTTGTAAAAAAAAGTATATTATGTGCAATTTTTTGTGTTATAGAAAATTGAAAAGAAAAAGGAAGCTGAAACCAAAGTAAGTATTATAATCAATTATGAATTAATACCAATATTTTTGCGTATTTTTATTATTTACTGTTGTATAAAAAATATTATAAAAATTGAATATAAACGTTAAAAATTCAATATATAATTCATAAAACAAAAAAAATTAATAATCTTTAATAAATTTATTTTATATAATAAAATTATATTGTGAACACTGATAAGTTTTATCACTTTCATTACAATTACCATTTAAAATTACAGGTAGAAGAACTTAAAGCGGAGAGCCGAAGAACTTCTCTTATTACTGAAGAAAAGGTACATTTAATGCAGAAATTTAAATATTGAATATACTTCAATTTTAAATATAATTTTTTTAAGAGTCAAATTTCTATAATGGTTCAATAAAATTTGCTGCAATATAATGCAAAATATTAAATTCCATTAAACTAATAATATTAATATTTATTTTTTATTAGATTCAAGAAGACGTCAAATCAGAAAGTAGAAGATCTTCCATCATGGAAAAGAAGACGGTGAGTTTAACTTTTTACCCACTATTTTTTCACAGGCAAGGTACATATATAACTTGATCAGACAGAACACACTCAAATTTAAAATATTATGTAAATTACATTTTTAGGTTGACATAGCTTCAAGTTATACAGTGACAATTAGAAAAACAGAGGTATCTATACACACACACACACACACATGAATACTTACCACATTCTTCCAGTACAAAATGTTGAATAATAAATTAATTTAATTATTTTAGGATCATGCCCCTATCATTTCATACCCAAAGACAAAGGTAGTCAAATAGAAATCATTTTATTACAATAACATTTAGTTCAAAATTATTTACAAAATATTATTCAATCTTTTCATAGGTACACGTCACTGAAAAATATGAAATAGTTGATGTCAAACTTAACAACCCGAAAAAGGTACAATACATTACGTCAACTGCACGAAAATGTATTAATTTAAAATAATTTTTTTCTATAACATATTATTCTAAACAGAATCTATAATATTTGTTATTACTGATTTTAATACTGATTTTTATAAAACTGAACATAAAAATCAATATTAAATATAGATCAGAATATATACTATAGAAAAATTATTTAAACGTAATATCGTGCACGTTCAACGTCATCAATTTATTACACACAAATTGGCACAAACTGTAATTAGCAAATCCCTTTATAGGAAGCGCCATCATCGAATAGCAAGACTTCCATTGACAATGATCAGTTATGTATTAAGGTACATTACACATTTCCGCATGCATTCAAGGCACCTGCGCATGAACGTTTATTTTCATAACACATTCAAAATTGTATGACAAATATGTAATTTACGAATATTTCCCATTTGCATACACTTTTAAAAAATAGACATAATTTGAATGCAATAATTACACATTTATTTTCCTATAAAAAATTTTCACTTTAAAAAATGCAGTGTTATCTGTATGAAATGATCAGAAATGAAACAAATATTTACAACAAAACCCTTTAAACTGATCTATAATATGAAAAGAGAAAAAGTTCATCAATTTACAGGATCTAACTTTTTATTGTTCTAAAACTGGCGTATTTAAAATGTTCTGCGGTTTTTACAGGAGGATGCAAAAACCAAAACTAAACGAGATTCGATCAAAACAAAGGTACTACTTATGCTTTTAAAAGAATGGCAAATACATTTCTGTTGATATAAAAGTTATTAAAATCAATATTTTTAATATATTCAGAAAAGCAGTCTCACACCAACGATCGATGGTACCGATGGTGAAGTTGAGGTACACTTTCTTTTAAGTGTAAATTCAATCATTTCACTTTTTTATGGCTCATCTGAATTAATGTTTAAAAATTATCATTAATAAAATTATAGTAATTAAATCACATTAGCACAAAAGTTACTATTAATTATAAAATCTATTTTTTATTGCATATATTATCTTATCAATATTAAACGCTTGCACCATTAAAATTCATAAATAGCAACTATTTCATTATATATCATTATTATACATAAAAACATTAATTTTAGGAACGGTCGTCAATCAAACGTAAATCATCAATTAAAAAAGTGGAAGAAATAAAGGTATATAAAAATATATTGTGCCTGTAGCTTGAAGAATATAGTAAAAATAATTTGTTTGTGGTTTATTTAATTAATCAATATAATGAATTTATACAGTATTTAATTATTATATAAAATATTTTATTTTCTATATTTTATTTACATTATATATACACGATTATTTTTACTATATTTTTAACATAAATTTTAAAGGAGCATCAATATGAATTGAATATTAAATTAGCGTACTGGAAATTGAGAACTTTTAAAGTTCTCAATTTAATTACTAATTTAATTAATAATCAAATGTTTATTACTAAAATGTGAAATTATAATTATGTTACGTTTAAATAAAAACATTCTGAAATAATAGTAAATTAATAATAATTCATAATTTGTTTAAAAGTCTTAATTATTAAAAGTATACCTAAAATGGTAATATTTTGTTTCGATATTTTGTTAGGAGTTCATTACTTGTATTATATTTTTATTTATTTGCTTTTTTCACTCTTTTGTACATTTTAATATATATATATTTCACACATGTAAAGATATTTAAGATTAATTTTTTAATAATCGTATAATATTTATTCATATTTTTATCAGCGTAGATGTAATGTTTAATAAACGATGATGTTCCTTTAGAATATATTTAAAATAACAAACACATATAAATATGCAAAATTCTATCATTTTGTAAATATTAACAAATTAAATAATAAAAGTATGAAAGACTTAACATTAAAATCATCATACACTTTTAGGGAAAAACACCAGTATCCTCTCGCAGAAGTTCACATGATATATCACAACATGAGGTACACACATACACTTTACAAGCACTTAATATTTACAACTTGGAAATATATATAATTAATATACATTTTAGGAAAAGATCAATACATCTCGAAGATCTTCTCATAACACTATTACATATACAGAGGTACAAACAACAATTTTTTTTAAGAAGTCGTTTTAATCTATTATATAAAGAAAAAATCCAATTAAAAATTAGAATATGTTCTATGAGGAAAAGTCCAACTTACCATATGTGAAAAATATATTAAAATTACTATAAAAATAACTACATCATATGGTAAAATGCATAATATTGAGTGATATATAATTACGTTATTTAGTTTTATTTTTTAAAATATTTTAATCAATTTTTTGCGTGAAACCCTACTATGATTCATAAAAAGTACTGACTTTTTTATCGAATTTTTCCCCCTATTTATACATTTTTAAATTCTTTATTTATTTATTTGTTTGTTTATTTATTTATTTATTTAATCATTTATTTGTGATACATTTTTGTAGGATAAAACACCTTTGTCTTCTCGTAGATCTTCATATGATGCACTAGAAGATCTGGAGGTATATAATTTTTTATTTCTGATTTTTGACATTTTCACATTACAAAATTTATAGTTCAGATTCATAAATATGCATTATTTTAAATTTTGAAATTTCTATTATGATAAATTTTGATATTTCTATTATATATAATCTATTTTGAATTTGAAAATTCATTATATATTTTTATGATTAATGTTCATCTCGTTTAATTATATATTTAAGTAAATTCCTGAGTTAAAAGAACACAATTATTTTTATGTAATATATCAATATTGTTGTTGTGCGTAAGTGAATTAAATTTATCTAACAAGTTTATAACACGAAGTCTTGTTAACTGATAAAAAATTAATGAAAACATAATAAATGATTACATATTGTAATTCTAATTTTAGGGTAAAATCGTTGTTTTGCAGCTAACTGATTGTAATTTTATTACATAGGAAGTGTAATAATAATTTGTCAATTTTATAACGTGAGTGCTATTTTCAAGTATATTTGAAATAACTCGTAATTAACTGTTCTTTCGTGTAATTCTTATTGCATAACGTGATTACACGTTTATAACATACTGTAATTTGCAATATGTTGTACAAATTGTTACAGTGCAGATAATAAACAGAACTTTGTCATTTAAAAATATTTATAAATCTTTTGTTTTACAGTTCTTGTATGTATGATAAATGTATTTTTTATATTTTTATTTCGTTTGTATCTGTAAAACATAGTTTAATAAATTTTCTATTTATAAGCTCTTACTTTTAATAATGACGCGGAAATTAATTTTGTAGATTACGCATGGTAGTTTCACCAAAATTTTATGAAAAAAAGCAAACAGCTCTGAAACATTTTTACGTTCGACTATTTATTATCATTGTTTGGGTTTTATATTTTTGTACATTTTATTATAAATTTAATAATACCTATAAAAATCTATAATATTATATTACCTCAATATAAGATAATCTGGCAAATATAAAATAACTGTAAGAAGATATTTGTGAAAATACATTTTTTATCATTCATATAACTTTTATTTTATATAATTTATTAACGAAAGACATTCAATTACAGCTTTGCAACAAATTTTTGTGGCAAATTTAACTCAATTTATCATAAAATTTCATTTTAAAACGTCTTATTCTTTTTACGAAATTTTACTTGCTGCAAACAAACATTAAATGTTGTTTTCTTTTTGTTTATATTTTCATACCAGTAACTTTTTGTTTGTTACATTAATATAAATGGAACGAACGGAAAAGAAACGAAACAGAAAAAAAGGAGATCCTTCTAAACAGACCCGAATAACTTTCGAAGGCTAACAAATTCTGCTCGCGAATAAATAACTTACATCATACTTTTTACATCTTTATAATTGCGCAATCTCCAATTCTCACTATTATTTTGCGATTTTTCGAACGCGTTTCACACACACATGGTAAATTCCCGCAATTAGCAAGCAAACGAGATTTCAGTTTTTTAAAGGGAAAAAAATGTTCTTTGACCGAACGAAATGTTCGCCGGCTAAGTTCGATAATTTATAACGCGATTAGAACGGAACCAAAAAAAGTCCCAGTCGCGCTGCAGTCGAGTCAAATTTTGTCGCAGCCGCTCCGTCTGGAATCGAAACCTTGACCGGGTTATCGATCCTCCGTAAAACGTGAAATCAAATTTTCCAATGCTCGAACCTGTTTTATTACGTTCTGATTCTTCCAGAAAAGAGAACAACGGCATTATGTGAAAAAAGTCAGGTCGAAAAGAAAAAATGCATCCCAATTTTCGATCAAACTGTCAACCGATTTTCTCGCGAAACGCGTCAAAAGCGCTACGTTGTCAGAACACCCACACACGCGATTGCTTATCGCGATTTCATGTTAATCTCGCTGATACATAAAACTCGCCGATTTTTTCACAGATTCTCCTGCAGATTTCTCAATATCGGGAAGTGATATTCGCGCATTATATCGGTATTTGCGCAACTATGTAGGGAAAGTGGAGCATAGCTGACCGGTTTGTTGATTCTTGTGGATTTTTGCTGAGCCGTGTAATGAACTCGATAGGAAAATGCTCGATTTTGGAGTCGAGCATTCAATCGGCCCGAAATCAGCCGCAAAAATTATTTCCAGTCAGGCAAGCTCAATTTGCGGTTTTTACTTTTATTCCTACCTCCGCCAACATTGTATCGTATTTATAATGCGTAATCGAGATCTGTAAACCTGTTCAACATTCCATACACGGGCGCGAAAGGATATCGAGTAATGGAGATAAGGATAATCCGGTCGAATGAGTCCTTTGCACTGAGCAACGCAACGCTACCTTCATTTTGCATCGACGAAACAATGATAATAAATTATTGCTATGGAAACTTTTAACAGTTGCAGCTTAAGGGTAGAATATTTGAATCGATAACTCAGAGGCATACGCACGATTCTTAACGGTATATATTTTTTTGTATTAAATCAAACGTTCCACGTAATAAAAAATTGGTAGACAAATTTCAACATTGCAAGAAAAATTATCTCAAATGTTATTTAAAATAATGTTATGAGGCAACGATGCAAAAATTTGAGTTCCAATCTCGTTGCATTTTCGTTTTTTTACAATTCGTTTAAGTATGGACATTGCATTAAGTATTGTATAAGTGTTGGATTGTATAAATTAATAGTTCACGATTTAGGTGAAGTTGAAAAATGCTGATTTTATTTTCCATTAGAAAGAATCGTCTATCGTTTCCTGAAACAATGTTCCTTAAAGCTTATCATCAAGCGTACGTGACCGAACGCTCAGTCCCTCAAATATGTCCGTTATTGATTTAAATATAATTTATCGTCAAATTAACTGGCGTATGTACGAAAATATACATAGACTAATATTTCTGAATTAATGTTGTTAGCACAGTCAACGGTGTTATCGGCCTCGTTTCGTTCCGTTCGACACAAAAGCTAATAAAAGTACGTGTTTGTGTGTCACACACACGGGCGCAAGCGAGGCCTTGCTCAAATTGTAAACAGTTATTGTGAACCGTTTCAAGTTCAGTTTCTCATTTCTCATAACATTGCTCGCGATTTTATGTTATGCCTAAAATTACTTTTATTTGTCAGTTAACCGAAAACGAAAATAAAATGAATAACACGGCTGTTTATCAATTTTCTCACTTTTCTTCTTTCGCCCTCGAAAATACATTTTTATCTAGAAAGAGAAATTGAAAAGTTATTTGAAATCATATTTACGATGTGAATAGTTTTTTTCCAATTCGGTGAAGAAATGGTACCTTTGTGTCTCTGTTATTGCGTTTATAACAGTGTTTAAATGAAATCATTATATTAATTCATTATACAGTAATTACACTCTAAGAAATTCATTCGGTAATAAAACTTCTCAGTGAAGGATAATTTAAGTCATTAGAATTTCGATTGTTTATGCAATCAAAAATCTTCCTTAAGACGAATCAGGCTCTTTCTGTTGCGATTGCGGTCGCATTGTCGCACAGGCTGTCCGAGTGCTTCGGCCTTTAGGTGAATGGCTATCAACCTTGGCGAGAGTGTCTGGAATGCGCGACCGATGCAACTCCTTAAATAGGCTATATACCCAAGACGGTGGAATCGCGAGGTTGCAATTTTTCACTGTGAAAAAGTTGTGTCGAATACACGACACATTAACGTTCACTGCCGATTAATTACACCTGCGCATTCAGGTTATGTTTCAATGGGTACGTAGTTCATGTCACAACGTCCAACCTCACACTTTTTTATCTGCATAACTAAAATCATTTCGCTTTCACGTCAAAAATTAAAGGATTTACACGAGCTTGAATTCTCGAGGTGGAATAAAACGAAATGTCCACCTCGTGAAAGCAACGTTAAATCACTCGCGTGTTTGACAAGATATTCGAATAATTCTTTTAAAATGCTGCTATTGAGAAGTGAGTCATTCGACGAGTGCTTTTGTTTCGTGACAAAGGGTCGTTTTTTTTTCTTCGACTTTAACGCAATCGGTAAGGTAGAAATCAACACTGATTTGGATTATTAAGAGATCGAAGCAGCTCGTGCTATTTTGATCGCAATCTAACACTCGACGCAACTGTGCTGCCAATTTTGTAAATAGTTATATTTAATCGCGCCGTTTATCAAAATTGAGTCGAATTTGTATGCCCGATATTTTGCAAACGAGACAATCGAACGAAGGCCAGTTTCGAAAATGAAGGCACGTATAAATTAGCGAGTGATAAAATAGACTCCTCTGCGGATAACGTTTCAGACGACTGCATTGCATCCGGTAATGTCCATTACCGGGAAGATTATTTTATGGTGCTTCACAAACACTGTGGCTCGCTAATTAAGCGCATACCTGGCTCGTAGCGTGACTTTTTAATCTACCAAACGACCAATCTGTATCACACGTTACGCTTCGCCGCGCCGCACCTCCCATCTTCAGAGTTTAAGACTTGTTTGGAAGAAATCAAAATTGATTATATCTGCATGTTTATGTACAATGGAAATATTTGTATCGTCTAAACAGAATGATAAATGGTACACAATAGTTAAAACTATGAAGAATCACTGTGCAACCGTATCTTGCGTTACTGATTTATTAAAAAAACAAACAAAAAATAAAAAAACAGCTGTTTATATCGAGAATTGAACTCAGATACTTCAAATCTAACGGAAACTGTATCATAATGACACAAAAAGTTACTATAAGCCTTGACTTTATTAAAAATAATTATATTAATGCGGAGAAAAGGTTAAGAAAGATTGATTAAAATTTTTAAAGTATACAATTCAAATATAATATCGGATATGACTGAGTGATCGTTGTTGTCGACACTCGAATAGGAACTGATTAGAAAATTAGCGTTGTACGCACGTATAAAATACGCGATATTTATTGGTATATTCGTAAAAATAAGGAATGTCACCGAAAAAATCAAGTATCGTAAACATGTCTTTTGTTCTCTCACAGACCTTTTTCTAAACAACGACTACTCGGAAAAAGGCCATCTGGGTCTTTTGATGTGATACTTTCTAAATATACTGATAATCTTGTCATTTTTACATACATATAAGTAACTATTTCATGTCATTTCTTAGTTTTTATCTTGTATGTTCCTATCGCAGGATTATTAAAAGCGTAATTTAATAGATAATTGTTGGCAGCTACTTGTTTCCTATTTCACTGATCTAACAAAAGTCTAAAATTCAATCAGTTTAGTACGTAAGAATATTTAATAATATATTTGTACAATATAAACACAAATTTTAATTCATCAGATTAAAGCACTGACTTAAGAAACGAAAATGCTAGTAATTTGTACATATTATTATAATTCTGTTATATAAATCCATTAGATTATTATAGTATAGAAATAATAACTTAAAAAAATGTATGTTAAATTAATTTTAACCTTTCTATTCTTTAATTGAGGATATGAGAGTCAAATAAATCAGTTACACTTAAAAATTTAAGAATGACAATATTTTCTAGTTGTAGTAGAATATCGTTTAAAAGTTAATAATAAATGGCTGATGATTTTTTATAAATTAATTATTAAATTAATTATAAAAAAGTTAATAAATAATGGCGGATGAATTATAACGGCAGTTATTTTTTTAACATATCAGTAAAATTTATTGTTATCCATTACATAATTTATTATAATGTGTAAACTTGTATGCTTATAAAATTTTTATTTCCCAAATTAAAATACACTTTGTAGGCCAAGTATTAACCAATAATCGAACTGATATTAAACACAAATATGTAAGTATTGAAATAAGAAAAAAAAGGACATTTATACAATGGCAATCTTTACAATGTAATTTTAACATTGTTTTCAGTATTTGCTCTACTACCAAGAGATTTAAATATCAGGTTTTTTATATATGTAAACAGATGTAGTACTATATCTATTATAATCCAGATGATATATTAATATATATCGGATATTATGTAAAATACAATACACTTTTATTTGATAGAACAGGAAATTTCATATTATTTTTAATAAATATTAAATTCAAAATAGTATTTTGTACCGATAAAAATACCATTTAAGATTTTATTATTTTTTGAGACTATTTGATTAATTATGTAAACATTGTCGAAACATCTTGAAAAAAAGTAAGCAATCTTAAACCTAACAGAATTAAAACCAGTCTAACGTTAAATAAACATTTATAAGATGACTTGAATGTCTAATAAATGTATAATCGACGATTTCAGAATTTTTTGTTCTGTACGACTATAATTTTATAATAGTTTATGATCTTTAATATATAACTTACTATACGGTTGTAGTCTTATAATTATAATACAATATTATAATAGTACAATTTTGTTACGTGTTTTAACTGCATGAATTACAAAGTAATTTTGTTATCGCAAGTATGTTAGTAACACACGTAAAAGAAGTTTCTTTCGTCCGTAAAAAGTGAGAACAGCCAGTTTTAAGCAAATTAGGACTAACGATGACGCGTGAATGAAAAGTTACTGGGATCAGACATGGAAAGTAACTAATATAATAGCAATTACTGGTCTTTGACAGACCGCAATTATACTAGTTATTTTACATTTCTCATTTTACTTACGACTGATTTTCGCGCTGGCATTTTGTGTAGTCTTCGTTGAAGTAAATTATTTTTTTAAATTTATTTTGATTAATTAGGTACGAAAGAAGCTACTTTTCTTAAATTTGAATTAAAAAAATTTATATCTATTACAGCACAACATTGTAAAAAAATTCATGCTTAATGAATCATGAAGTTATGATATACAATTTATAATACACGTTAAATTAAATTAAGAAACAAAAAATTATAACACTAAAAGGTGAAAATTATGTCATACACAAATAATCTCCAAATTTATTTTTGAATATGGATCTCAACAATTTGAAAAAAAAAATAATAAAAATATATTTTTATCAAGACATATTTTACACAATTCAGTAAAGTAAATGTTTGCTAAGTAGTTTTCTATTATAAAATAATGCCTTATAATATAAGACAGTACTTAATTTTAATGAAAAAAACAAATTATTTTTAAACTAAAATGTTTTTAAATTGCAAATACTGTAATTATTGAATGTTCTATACAGAAAGGATTAGAGCAATTTTTACTCAATACTGATTTATTTACTATATTTTTATGGCGATAATCGATTTTCTTTCTATGTCTCATTTATTGTATTTAAATTATATGATAAAATATATTGTAATAATTAATTGAAATTGCATTTATTTTATAACTGAATATTCTAGAGCTATCAGCAATAATAAAACGTACAGTTTAAATTATAAATTAACTAAATAAATCTTTCTTTATCTGTTAATTCTGATGGATTTATCTGTGATAAAAAAACCATCAAAGTAACAGCATCTTAACCGTTTATTTTTTCATCAAATTTCTTGAAGCAATTTTTGTTTAAAATTAATTCCGTTCCTGTTAAATAAATTCGTGGCGAACGATAATGCAGACGTGTTTTCAGAATCGATTGCGGGTACGTTTGAGACTGTTAATTTAATTAAAATAGAAGAAATACTGAAAATAACCGACGAATCTAAGGTAACCCAATAAGTCTACGAGTATGCGCTATAAATTTGTTAAATGCGTCACAGTGCCCACTTGCTATTCGCCGACCAACCTTCTTGTGCTTTGTCGAGCATTTTGTTTCTGCAAATGCACGCTCTCACCGTTTAATGAATGTCTACCGGCTAATGAGGGGCCTTGATATACCAGCCCGGGTGTCGAGGGAGGTTAACGGGCACGCCAGAAACGAGCGACAGAGAACAACGTCTGAAAAGAGAGCATGTGATTTAAGGGATGGAAGGGTAAGGGGCTTATTTATTTCGGTCGTAATGAGATCGTAAGGGGAGACTCGAGAGTGACCCGACAGCCGCACTGTGAACGAAGTACGAAATCGGGGGAGGGGAAGAACAAGAGTCGACGAACGGAGAAAAAGCAAGACACCAATTAATGCATTTAAGTAACCAACAAGTTTCTTTTGCTCGACAAAAAGCGTATTATATATATCATTACTTCGTACTTTCCGTTCGTTTTGATTTCTTTGCCTTGCGGAATTCGATTATGTTGTACTAAGAACAAAATTCACGTTTAGGAAGATATAAATAAAATGATTCATTGTAAACCAGAAACTGTCATAGATCTTTAACATTTACATAAATAGTGGTCTAAATATTTTAACATGCATTTCGTAATTTTAAGTTATGATTAAATCTGTATGAAAATTTAATTTAATTTTGTTCTTTGTTTTTGTCTTGATGAAAACTGATCTTTGATATTATCTTAAACGTGTTCTGAAAACCTCTAAAGAATTTTAATGGTACTATAAAAAATTATAAAAATGACTGTAAAAACACTTGAAAGTGTATTTAAAATATTTTAACAGAACTGAATATTTACATGTTAATAATATCATCATATAAAGGTTCTTATGATATACTAAGAACAAAACTCTCATTTAGGAAGATCTTATTTGAATGTTGTATTGTAAATCTGAAACTGTCATAGATCTTTAATATTTATATAAATAATGTACCTAAGAAATGACAAAAATAATTTTAAATGAGATCAAGTATAAATATTTGATTATGATGATAATTTAGTGAGTGGATTGCAAAAATTTTGTAAATCCTTTGCTTCAATTTTAACAATAAAAAAACACAATACTAGAAAATTATGTTTTTGGTCCCGCAAACATGTTGCTCACTTTAACAATAAACAATATTATATACTGTGCTACAAAGAAACTGTTTTATGCTTTAAATTGTGTATAATGTTAAAGTAAATGTAAAACGGAAAAGAAAATTCATTTATTTGTATTAAACATTGAACACAATGCGATAAAAAAATATTCTAAATTCGAAATACAGAAACATGAAACGTTTCATGAATCATGAAAGATCTACTGCATTTATTAGTTGATTTGTAAATCGCGAATCACAATGCAATGTTATAACGATGAATTTTTCTTACGTGAATAACAGAGTTTCAATATGCGAATGAGAAGTATCTAAATCACAACGTTAATTGCCAATTTGCTCTTCCCACTGTCGAAGGAATATTGCACGCGCCGTTAATCACGACTAGGCGGAATGCCACTTCATTCAATTTTTCGTGGCATTACGTAAACGGCAATACTGCATTATAATTAATGACATATACATTAATCTTCGCGCGTGGTGTCACATGCAAATGGCCAATTAAACTAAACAAGTTAAGTAATTTATGCTCGCGTTTAAAGAACTTCCTTGTCCCGAATGACGTAAACTGTGTCAAAACTTTGGTACTAGTTGTATATTGTGCAATGAAACTTGAACGATGACAAATCGTCGAAAATACACACGACTAAAATTCATTTTAATAGCGACAGGTCAATTGTTCTGTAACATAAATGATTCATTTGTTATGTAAACTTGTAAATATTTATTACTTTGTAATAGCTAGATAGGAAAAACAGTAATTGTCATTTCCCTGAAGCAAATTAATTTGCTGAAGAATCAAGTAATCTTTCATTAAAATATTATTCACAAATTCTTATTTTCAATTGAAAGAAAAATAATACAAGATAATAAAAAATATATTTATAAAGTAATAAGAAAAATAATACCAAAAACATATAAGAATTTTTGCTGATATATTAACTGCAATAAGATTAGGCCATTTTGACCCATTTTTGATTTATAACTATTATGAAATATAAAATATTCTTCCAATTCCCTCACGTGCAACATCTAGATTTCATAATGATATAATATTTATATATAAATTAATTTATAAAATGATACATTGCACTTTTTTGTTGAATGAATTTTGTTTCAAATACCAATTGTTGTTACTAATCAAATTAAATGTGTTCTTTGTCTCGATTACTGCACTTTATCTTCTGCAGCCAACAACACTTTGGAGAAAATTTATAAATTTATTAATAACTCGACAGATTTGAAACTGGTTTTAGTAAATTCAGAAAAACATGTAAAATAAAATAATTTTTTACTTTAAAATAAATTTGGAATAAATACTACGATTCAAGAATGGATAAACTATATCTACTCGATTATTGTACATGTCCAATTACATGAAAGT
>JABFOX010000045.1:0-24344 GCA_022817665.1 Axea sp. ZL-2020
TATTTATTTTATTTGAATTTTAATATTTATAAATATATTTTTTTTATATAAATTTTAAAAATTTTTTTTTTTTTTTTTTATTTTTTTTTTAATTAAAATCGTTTTATTTATAAATTAAGTAATATAATTAAAATGTCATAATAATATTTTGATATTAAAAATAATGTGTATTTATAATAATTTAAAAAATCATTTCAAGAAAGTATCAATATGAAAAAATATAAATCTTGCATATTGAAAGCTAAAGTGCAAAATTTACAAGTTAAAACTATTCTATCAACATATCCATCAAAATACAATATCAAATATAAAATACTTTGAAATATGATGTATATATTTGATCAAGTTTTTAATAAGATTATGTTTAATAAATTTCATAAAATTTATTTATTATAGCATTGAAAACAAAAAATGTATGGATACCAAAAGAACTATGATATAATCTTGTTAATTTTTATATTATAACTTTATAACTTTATTAATATTTATTTAAAATTTGTCAGCTAATATATTAGTAATCAACTGAACAAAGAAAAGAACGTGTAATAAAATCTATTTACATTTAATTTCAGTATATTTTGTTAAATTATATGATACTATTTAACTAATTGATATTTTCAAAACTGAAAATAATATAAAAAGGATTTGATATATTATTAAGAAACTAAAATTCATCAGTACATGAGAATTAAATCTGACATCAACTGTACAAATTTGTAGTCACAGCAATGATATTTCTAAGCGATGATAATCATATTTCAATGGATACAATAATTGTTACATTGTTTCGTCAGAATGTTGTTGTATAAAATGAATCTAGATTTTATTTATTTTCTTCAAAGAATTATGATTTGAAAGGAATGAAATAGAAAAGTTGTAGTTTAAAATAAATTAAAATTGCATCGACAAAAACATATTAACAGGACGTCTGATCTATTTCATTCTTTTTAATTAAAATATTTATTGATCTTTCATAATGCGAAGACTTATTAGTTTTATTAACTACATTTAACAGACTGCATCAAAAATATGATAGAAAAGATGAACTCACAAAAAAGGAATATGAATTGTAAATTTTCATTAACTTTGAAATCGTTAGTCGCATTTGGTCATAGTATTTTACTATGACTATACTATAATTATATAATTGTTAGTTAGGATAAATAAAATTTATAGATAAGTTAAAATATATTAAATGAAAAGTTATTATAAAAGCATTGTGTTTTAAAGAATTCAGTTTTTAAGTTTTGCATGAGAAGAAATTTTATTATAATTTTTAAAAAGTAACTAAAAATTGTTAAATTTGTGCAGATGTATTTTCTTTTAACTCAACATATTACAGTTAATGTTGTATGTTGCAATATACATATTTAATGTTCCTCGTTTGACGTGCTCAGTTTGAGTACATTCACTCGACTTTTACTATCATACTATTATTTAAGCATTAAATTTCCTGTGGTTGTCTGGATAATGTAATTACATATAAACGAATAGATAGTTATTAAGATGGAAAAAAAGAAGAAAAAAAAAAAGAGTACATATATATTTATTAATGTGGTTATAAAATGTTTATCATGTATGTGAATTATTGTCCATTTATGCGCATTAATTGTTTTATAATTTAAAATGTACATGTAAACTCATTGTCGCGTTAGGTAAAATAATTTCTTGAATACTGGAACTGATAACGTGAATGGTTAAAAATATTATTTTAATTTTTGTCTTTCTTATATTATTGGGTGATAATGCAATAGTTTTCTTAAATTTAGAAACATTTAATTTTAAGTGTATAAAAATGTATGTAATATTTTACTTAAATTATTTTAATTTGAATGTCATTGAACATATTTTTATTAAAAATGTTAAAAGTATAAATCAACGATATCACTTCCAATATTTGCAAGTACATCGATTATATGCCTCGTGTGATACTGCAGATAAACTTGAACAAAACAACAAAGCGCATAAAAATGGAAAATTTAAAAATTAAGTTTTCATGAGTTATTATGTTTATTTTTAATTTATCTTTAAGAAAATGAGCAAAAATATTTATAATGTAAGCATATCTTTAATGACAAAAATAGTGTTCTAATTAAAATTAATTATTTATTAATTCAATTAATAATTCGTAAAAAATGTCACTATCACTGTTATGTATCATGTAGCTTATAAATTTTACATTTTTATGCAAAGATGTGATGTGGATATCACAATACAAAATGCTATTTTTATACCGAATACTGAGAAAACTGATACAACACAATAAATCTCAAGTTTTTTCATACATAACACAAAATGGCAATATTTAAATTAATTAATAATGTTATGCAAAAAATATATATTTAAAGAATTAAACAAAATTATATTTGTCAGCTTTCGAAGTGTTTGATAATTTATTTTGAACAACCAGATATTATATATATAGTATTTTTAGCATTTTATTTCTTTTATGAGAAAAATTTGTTGAATCTTTCTAAACTTTCACATACGTGTTTATCAATGCAGAGTTCAACTCTATTTAAAGTTTGATCTTTATAATGTTGTGATATCTTGTATTAACCTTAGTCGAGAAAAATAAAACCGTCAAGCCTTTCTTTGATGGATATTTGTATTTATTGTAATTCAAATTAGTAGGTGGTATATTTAAAATGTAAAAATTATATAATTTGCAGTTTTTATTTAAACATTTTTGTACAAATATGTATAAAAATGATAAATTACAATTTTAAAGGTAAGTACACATAAATGAAGTAATAACACAAAAATTGAAAAATATTCATAGTATATTCATCAAATATATTTTTAAAATAATACATTCTAATTGGATTGATCATTCTTAGTGTTATAAAAATGTTATATTTACTTTATACAATACATATAGGATATTTATTGTATAAACTGAACTGTGTATAAATTCAAATTGTAATTAGTAATATGATATATAGATTATATAATCCATTTGTATGTATAGACTTCTTATATACATATAATGTAATGCAAGTAAGATTTCTTACATATATATGATATATAAACTGTTTAGATATATCTTTAAAATAAGTATTATTTTACAGATTTCAAACAGATCATTTGCAGCATATCAGTCTAACTAAATATACATAATTTCCAAACTTGAGAAGCAAAATACAAACTTAATATTTAAAAATGAAACAAAAAATGAATTAATTTTTAAATGTATAAATATATTTACATATATACAATTGTAAAATTATAATATAGTTTACATATGACTTCATTTTAACCGGAACATCCTCTACATCCACAATGAATACATTCTACTATCTTGCCTTCCTCCAGTTTTCCCTTTGGTACTCTACAAATGCAGTTAGTACCATAATTTGTATCTCTCGTTTGAATACAACGAAGACAACATAAATTTTCATATCCTACTTTCTTCCATTTTGCTATGAGATTTCTATCAGCAATATTTTCATTCAAACAATAATCATACAATTCTATAACAAATAAATAATGTTACTTAAAAACTTTAATAATTTTTATACTTAACATAAACATGTGCTTGTTATAATTACCTCTACTTATAGCCTTGCGCCTATAAAACAAATCATATATGTATCTAGATTTCTGATGATGTATTTTAAATATGGGCCATAGAGATTCCTGCTTTCTTTTTCCTTCGTGTGGTTCAGTTTCAGCTATTTTAATAATTAAACATAAAAAACTTTATTAAATTACTCTATTTGTAACAATAAATCACATTTCGGTGTTTTATTACAAGTATTAGGTATATGCGCGCACATAGACACACACTGCACAATGATTACATAAAATTAATTTTCTGTATAAATGTTGAATCTGTTGAATGTTTGAGAAGCTGAGATAATTGTTATACATTTTTTAGAATTTTGTAACATAAAATATCACAGGAAAATGATTTTGTCAAAGATAATACTTCCAAAAAATATCATTAACTGTATCTACAACAGTATCTGCTTTAAATCAACAGAAACAATTACAATTGTATATTGTGCATATAAAGATATGCAATAATGAGGTTATGTTGAGATATTTTATTTCATATGACTTTAATTTATAAACGTAATATTTTATTTAAATTTAAATCATATTATTTATTTAAATGTTGACATTTATGTAAAACTGATATGACTATAATTATATTAAACAAAACACACATTTTTGTTTAATTACCTTCTCTCATTTTTGACTCAAGTTCTTCTAATGTTGGTTCAATTAATTCCCATCCATCTGGAGGTGGTTTTCTACTTCTTCGTACTTTCGGCATTGCAATATATAAATAATTTACTTGAATTAAAATACTTAATTTCAGTATTATCTTCTTTCTTATATATAATTTATACGACTTTTAGTAATCACCACAATTCATCATCTCCTACATAGAAACAAACTACGAATAAAGTGAAGTTAGTTATAATCGAATATATAAGTTAATAAACGATTAAGATAATTCTTCGGGTCTAAAATAATAAGATTAGTATTTTTTTATTTTAATTGTAAAAAGTTTTAAACTAATAATTACAAATAACATAACACAGCATTTTGATAATATAAGAATACATTGAATACAAGACATTTAACTTTCTTTATGTAAAAGCTGAGTAACTTCAGAATAATTAGCAAAGAGGAGGTTATCAAGCTAAATTGCACGATAAAAGTTAAATATTTTGTCCTCAAATTATTTTTCCTATATCAAAGTATCTTGCTATTGTATAAATAATTATTAAATTAATTATATTAATTGTTAAAAAACTATCTCCGTCGTTTTAGACTTCACCTTAAGGCCATGAATAACGAACGCTTTCACGGAGCTAATGTCATCTTAAATATAAATGGTATCACACATTGTAATGCCATAAAATGACCATAGCTAAATTTTTTGAGTACGGGAAAATTTATTCAGCTTATAAATTTACATTTCTAATCAGATATGTAGATGCGGTTTGTAAACTACAATTATTTTGTCGTCTTCTCACAAAAAGTCTGTAGTTTTCAAAATATATCCATATATTTGCTACAAAGTTTAGACATGTCAATTGAATAAATTCTTCCATGCTTGAAAAATGTTGCTCTGGTCAGATAATAAAAATGTGATGTAGGATATAATTGTTATTTAAAAACACACTACTTCTGTGAATACATTCTTACTACTTCACTTTAATATGGCATTTTCAGTAAAATGATTCTAGAACTTTACCAGATCCGTTGTGTATAACTGCAATGTTTGCGTACATATTAAAGTGTTTAAATAAATAAATTTACATACAATCATATCAGATCTGATTAGATTATTTAATGTGACATATAGGAATAAAGTCACGGAATTATTATCCTCTTAAATATAAATAATATCAGACATTGTATTGTTATAAATTATCCAAAGCGGAAATCTGTAAGTACGGAAAAATTTATTACACTTAAAGATCTATACTTGTAATCAATTATAAGAATGAAATAATACATTTATTATTATAATATATGATATGATATATTAATTCATATAATCAATTATATGAATAAATAAATAAATTACGATGTATTTGTGTATGTGCTCATTTAGACTCATTATGATGCTCATTTGATTGTGTGTGTGCTCATGTAGACACTAGTTTTTAAAATATATATATTTGGTTGAAAGTATGGATTTTTACATTGAATAAATTTACTCACACTTCACAAATTCTGCTATGGTCGATTCACGACAATATAACGTATAATATTTGTATCTAAAAGGACATTCTGCGATTATTTTCGTAATACTAACCAGGGGCTTTATTCTAGATTTTTGTTGATAGATTGAAGAATAGAGAATGCTGTCGAGCAAGGTCAAAAGTTTTTTTTTTTTTTTTCACAATATGTAAAATATATCAGTAAAGAATTACCGTTTTCTCAAATAATTTTAAATTTACAGGTAGTTGAAAGCAATTGGGTGTTTGCTCTAAAACAAACGATCCTGATGTTCATGGGGAGCAATAATTTTAGTGTATTGCGGTAATGATATTATGAATCTTGCATTATATTAATATGACAGTTGTTTTATTTTCTTTTTAATTTTTGCTATTATAAGGAATAATATATATTTTTAATAACATTAAATCGATTCTTAAATATAGGGAAAATATATTTGTATAGTTCAATATAATTTTGAAAATTTTATATTAACATGAAATCACATGACATTTTTTTCCTCATCTGAATAATAAGGTTTAATATATATATAAAAAAAAATAAATAATAATTTTGCATAGTACTAACTTTTCTCTATCAAACAGTTTTCTATTAATTGATTTTAAAAATACAAGCTTACATATTTTGACATCTTGCTATATGGTAAATATTGTTAATCTATAATATAAAATGTATTTCTAAAAAATTGTAAATTATAAAGATGTTAATTCATAATATCAATTAAGGTCATATTGATTTTAAATGATTGTAATGCATTATTTAAAACTATGCCAGGCATAAAAGGTAATTGTTCTAATTTCGTGCAATACTAATTTTCATTTTCCGCGCAGTAAATGATTGATATCTAAATGAACTATAATTATGTTGGTTAAAAAAGATATTTTTTTTTACACTACGGAAATCTTTTTCATTGTACACACAAAGCAATTATTTTATTTTTTAATGTAAAATATTATCTTATCAAGAAATAAATTCATCTCTCACTTACTCAATAAGCACTTACAATTTTAATTCATATTAATTCTCAGTAAACTACAATTTGTTATAAATTACATAAACCACTCACATTTCCTTAAATTCAATATTTGTATTCACTGTAAATGTAAAACTGAAACTCAATATCTGTACGTTACATATAATTTTGCTTTAACAATGTAATTGCATATTTTTTAGACTCTATTATTATCACCAGAGGATTAGATAACGTTTATTTCATGATTAATGGTCTGTATTATATTTCACGAGGTTTGATTAAAACCAAACTTATATAATTATTTAGATTTCATTTTATATTTCAAGGTCTATTTAATTAGAATCTATTTATTTTTAAAAACAGATATGAATATCAGTATAAATATTTTAAAATTTAATTTAAAACTATTTTTATGGTGCATGAAAATTTGTATTTTTAAATAAGGGTAATGTATGTCACATATATTATAGAAACAAAAAATTTTATTAATCAATAGAAATTAGATACAATCTAATTATTGAATGATTTAAAAAAAATGTTAAAAAATATTAATCATACATGATTAAGTAACATATTTATGCTGTAATTAATTTTTTAAGTTCTCCATTTCCATATAATTTCTTCGTATCTGTGCAGCCACCAATAAATTTTTCCTTTATGAAAACTTGAGGAACAGTACGAATTCCAGTGATCCCTTCTAAAATATCTTGAATTTCATCTGTGTCATCTCTTTGTTCAAGTTCAATGACACTGTACTTGCAATTAAGTTTGTCAAAACACTGAAAAAATGAATATATTATTTGCAGCCAAAAAATAAAATAATATATTATTAAGAAACATTTTATTAATAAAATGTCCATGTTTAAACAGTCTTTAAACATTTGCAAGAAAAATAACATTCTAAAAATCAT
Organism: Axea sp. ZL-2020; assembly: GCA_022817665.1. Classification (NCBI taxonomy): domain Eukaryota; kingdom Metazoa; phylum Arthropoda; class Insecta; order Hymenoptera; family Scelionidae; genus Axea; species Axea sp. ZL-2020. The sequence continues at coordinate 7,588 of JABFOX010000045.1, forward strand.
GATCTTATACTCTAAAGCTTAATTATAAGTTTACTTTTTATAAGAAGTTATATTATTACTATTCATAAAAATATTAGACATTGACAAATGCTTTATTTTTAAAAATTAAGACATTTTCAATAATAATATGTTATTTTTAAATATATATATTTATAATTTGTAAAATATAATTTTATACTATTAGTATAATTCAACGAAATGAGCTTATAATAGAAATACATTGTTTTATTATTAAATATATTGTTACGTTCTTAAACTATTTTAAAATTATGAAACAATTAACATGAGTAATTTTACAGTGCTTTATATTTAATTTAATAATTAAACAAATATACTCTATTGTATTATATTTTATTGCTCATTTATTGTGCAAAAAATTATACTGCGTTGTTTTTACTTTTTATGTAAACACACCCATAAACCTAAGCATATTACATATATAATTTTTGTAATGTAAAAGGTGATTCAGAGACATAATTGGTGGTATTATTATGTTATATAATAGACATTTTGTATAAAATACCTCTTTAGCCACTTTACATAAAGGACAAGAGTTCTTCACAAAAATGACCACTTTATCAGATTTGATAGCTTTTTCCACAAAATCTTTTTTATCTGCAGACATTGTGGTTTTGAAATCTATAAAAAAAATATCTCATTATTAGAACAATATTGTAATGCAGTATTACTTTATATATTATATCATAACTGAATAATTTCATTAAAATTTGTATTATACATTTCAAAATAAAATATGTATATCTGTCAAGTGGGAAATGTATTAATTATATCATTTATAGATGCATAATGAACAATGTTATTGATTCATTTACCTTCATGCAATCTTGACTTTACCAAGTTATCTAAGCACTTGAATTGATTTATTATATATTTAAACATTTTAACATTTAAGCTTTTCAAGCTATTATCAATACGATATTTTTCTTAATGACTGTGAAAGAAGTTTCAAAACTTGTAGAGTACAATTAGCAATCTTAGGTCAATAATGTTTAATTACTCAGATATTTCAATTGTTTCCACATATGTGTTGTTTTATATTATAACAAAATCATATTGTTATGCGTGTATGATTATTTTTACACTGAGTGGATTAACAAATATTGAAATATTGTTTCTCATAAAAATTTTGTCCGTTTTAAAATCTAAATAAATATGACAAATGAGAAGTTGTATGCAAATGAATATTGATAATAAGACAAAATGTTTGAATGAAAATTCTAATAAATATATTTAAAGCAAAAAAAAATGACGTTAAATTTCTTACATTATTAATGAAACTTTAAAAGAAATACTTACATCAACAATATTGATGAAACAGTGGTTAAGAGGTAAATGCAATAAATTTTGGTTTCATATGACTATTTATGTAGGGTTATAAGTTATAAAGTTTATTAGATAAGAAGCTCAGGTGTATCAACAGTTAAATTCAAGACAACTTTACGGTAAAGTAGAACTTCTAATATCACGGAGTTTGGGTTCGTTTTCAAATGTTCAGTATTACTAAGACAAAATGTTTATTTTTAAATATTTTAAATCCTTAAGTTTAATTTAATATAAAATAACATAATTTTTATGTCACGTATCTTATGTCACATGTCTCGAATAATATAAAAAAACGACATCTTTATACACTCAGATTTAATGTTGCCACACTTAAAGACACACGTAGTACATCTTATACTTAGGAACATTTTTGTTGCTTCCCTCGTGTGTCGCGGGACCACAATTTTGATTTAGAATCAAAATTATGTATTCGGCGTATTCGGTTTATTTTAAATTATTCTTAACATGTTTTTTTTAAAACAGCAAATAAAGGTATTGATGATTTTGAATGATTCTTCTTATAAATTATGAGCTCAGTTGTTAAAAAAATAGATATTTTTATCAAATATATTTATAATAAATGTGCATATTTATCAATTATATTTTTATCAAATATATTTTATAAATGCAGATATTATTATAAATATTTTTATTATACCTATTAAATTATCAGATTGAAATTAAAACGAATATTGTATTTGAAATAAAGCTTAAATTTAATAAAACTTAAATTTGAAATGACCGCAAATAAAATATTATTTCATTTACTGCGTCCGCTCACTCTACTTCCGTGTCCATAAATTCAAACTGTCAACTACTGCGGGCAACTTCAATAAATGTGCCCTATACAGAAACTGACGAATTGTTTAAAAATTTATATGTATTCCATATCAAAAATATGCGATTGAATAGAAATAAAACTGGAAGAATTATGAAAATTCCATATTCAATAGCATTAAACATACAATTGCACTTCACTTCAGTGCAAAATCTTTATCCTTTTTTTCTATTTTGAATTCTTTCCAATTCCACATTGTTTATGCATGCAATACATATTTGTATGCATACAAGTGCATGTTTGTACTTGGTGTTAAAGTGGACATCAAAATAAAAATATGTCATTTGTGCAAAAAACACCCTTGATTTAAATATGCTATTCAATTTCCATAATAACAAAAGACAAAGTAATTTTAAAATATGTAGTTTGTTCAACTAATTCTCAGTCGATATCGTTTTAAATGCCTAATGAATTCTACAACTTTCAAGTGAATCGTAAGATTGCGCTGTGTGTTATTTTATACGTCATCCACTCTGAGGTATGCGATGTCCGATTGTTTCCACGAGTACACTTGAGTTCATTTTTTCGTCGTTTAGGGATTTGAGAATTCGCATACGGTAGCGTGAAAAGTGGCGCACCGGGTGATCGTGATATCTGTCATTTGGCAAACAAAACAACGGTCGAATAAAAGCACCCTTCTACACACGGTGATACGACGTCGTACATAAAACATGATGTAAGTGCGTGAAAATTTGCAGGAATAACAAGGTGCTCTGAAAAGTCGACCGCGAATCATGAGAATGGCGAAAACGAGCTATCCGGGCGGCGGTCTCTACGTTGTCGAGAATGAAGTCTGCCTTTTGCTCACTACCATGCGACGAGGTGTCAGGTGGAACTCCCACTCGCATCAGGTTAAGTATACGTTTCTCTTTTTGTTTTCATCGCAGTTTGTCACTTTGGCACATAAGCAAATACCAAAAAAATTGGACTTGACATTTATTTAAACAAATGGTTATTAAACATTTTAATTACAGAAATGAATTTATAAAGAAACTGGTTATAAAACTTGAATACAATGAACCGTATGTTTAAAACAAGGTGTCAGTGCCAAATGCGTTTTATAAACCACAAATTAATTGTAAAGCTACTTAATATGTATTTTAAAGATTATTTCTAGTATATTGATTATGTGTGAAGAAATTTAACATCCGTTTATTTTATTTGTTAAGTTAAGTAGATATATGATATACATAGAATTAATTAATAATAATGTTGATGTATTGCAACATTTTTCTAAGAGCTTGATTATATTATAATTTTAGTTTAATTACAAGTTAAATTTAATTTATTTATAAAACAAACAATATATATATTATTTGTATAATTTAAGAAAATTCAAGTTGAAACTTTTAATACTTATGATTAATTTGTAAAATAAACATGTTTTAATTAAAATTGTAAAATTTTATAAAAGCATAATACATTTTTATATACACAGTAAATATATACTATCTTAAATTATGTAAGTTTTCTGTTAAAGTGATAATTCAATTTAGTTAAGTATATTCAATTTTATGAAAGGATTGGCAATATATAAATTATTAACAATTTTAATGCAAAGCATTCATTCAACTCATTTATTATTTTATTTAACTGGTATTAGATTTTTTTATAATATAATAATATTTCATCTAATATTAATAATTAAAATAAATTTAATAATTTATATTATAATAATAAATATTTATATATTAGTTAAAAATAATCAGTATAATGCAATAGAACATTATATATTAGTTTTTATTTTACAAACATTTTTAATAATATTGAGAATGTTAATTTTATTAAAATTGTATCTTAATCATGATTTAAGTAAAATTTGTTAATCTATAAATAGACAAAACTGGATTTAAATTGTGACATTAACTATAATTTTAATTAAAATCATTAATTAATTAAATTTAATTGGTAATTTTAAATATTTTTTAAATAGATGCTTTAATTCTAATAATATATGATAGAAGTTTATCTTATTTTCCTGCATCTTGGTTTTTATGTTTACTATTATATTTATATTGTTGTATTTTTCTATTGTTTATATTATTATAATTATTGTAATAATTATATGTAATATAAGTTAATTTAATTTATTTTGTGCATTATGCAATGTAATTCAGTTTAACTGAACGAATAAATCAATCGATTTAATTGCATGCTTTATGCTTATTTATTACATATTATTTATTAATTAATTCATAAAGAGAATAGTTGTAAATTAATAAAAATATTATTTACTTTGTTTTAGGAAGAAGAACAAGATGCATTGATTAAAGGATTATCAGCGCTGAAAAAAGTTTTAAATAATACAAAAAGTTTATCTCAATTAGATCCAGCAGTATATTTAGCTCCATTTTTAGAAATTATCCGTTCAGAAACGACTGGACCAGTTACTAGTCTTGCACTATCTGCGATAAATAAAATCATCTCGTATGGTATCATTGGTATGTGCTTATAACATTACACTTCCATATAAACTACAAATCACGTTCGTTCAAATTAATATTGATAATTATTTGAATTGCAGATCCTGAACATCCCACGATTGCCCACTGCATTGAAGCAGTAGCAGATGCAGTAACACATGCTAGGTTCGTAGGTGCTGATGCATCTACAGATGGCGTTGTTCTCATGAGGATTTTACAAGTTCTACGCGCCCTTGTGCTATCCCCATTAGGCGATCACCTCTCAAATGAAAGAATTTGCGAAATTATGCTTAGCTGTTTCAGGATTTGTTTTGATCGACTTAGTGGTATGTTTGTTAATTATATTATGTATTAATTAAATAATTACATTTTTAGTGGATAATTATTTCAAATAATATTTTACAGAATTACTACGAAAAACTGCTGAACATTGTTTGAGAGACATGGTTCAACATCTTTTTTTAAAATTACCTCATTTTGTAGATGATAGTAGAAGTAATTTAAATATGAAGGTAAATTTTTGTTAATTTATAAAGGTAATTAAGAAACTTACGCAAAATAACGATCTTAATTATAACTTTCAGAAAATGCGAACAAGTAGTATAGATAATACACGGAGTAAGAACCGCAAAACCAAAAGTCATTCCAAGCCTAAGAAAACTAATCCAGAGGAAGTAAATTTGGAAGAAAATGAAGCAAATCTTACAAGTCCTGTAGATATGCCCAAAATTAGTCATTTAGCTACCACTCCAACTGCATCAGCAGGTGTAATTGTTGATATGCAGGGCTCTTTAGAGCAGGGTGATAAAACTGAAGAAGATAAAAGTGCCAACAAATGTAGTAGTGTGACTAAAAATGAGGAGGAAAATAAAACTCATACAAGTATGATACTGGAAAATGAAACTGATCGTGTTTCTATGGCAGAAGAAAGCAATGCTGAAAAAAATGTCACAGAAGATAGATCTGTTGATAAAGACAGTAATGTTAGTGAAGCAGTTATAGAAAATCAAGGTACATTTATTTTATATAATATAAAGATTGTATTTAAATGTACATATTTTAATAAAATATTTTTGTAGAAAATATATCATTAGAAAATGAAAGGAAAGACAACAAAAGTGCTGCTCAATCACCAGTAGGTAGCATTGAGGATTTATCACTTAGTGAGTCAATTAATAATTCTGACTCGTCAAAAGTTTCAAAAATTAAAACCGAGGAACAATGCGAAGAGTATGTCAATGCTCAGGGTGTGAGATTTACACCTCTTCAACAACAAAACCCATATACTTCATTATGCATTCGTGAATTGTTCAGTTTTTTAGTAGCTCTTTGCAGTCCTTTGGACAAGCAGAATACAGAAATTATGATGCATTTGGGACTTAGTTTATTACAAGTGGCATTAGAAATTTCGGCTGATGCTATATCTAATTTTTCATCCTTGTTAGCTCTTGCAAAAGATGAACTTTCTAGGAATTTAATATTGGTAAGAAATGTATTAGATTAACATTTATTAAATTATTTAATTTAATATATGTTAATAATAATATTATTAATAAATTATTAATAATTTATTAATAATAAATTATTAATAAATTATTTTTATTTAACATAAAAAAATAAAAATTATTTAACATAATTTGTAATTAATTTTTACAGTTACTTGGAAATGAAAGGTTGTCTATATTAGCAGCCAATTTACAAGTTGCATTTTTACTTTTTGAATCCCAAAGAGAACACTTAAAATTTCAAATGGAACATTATATTACTAAATTAATGGATATTGTCAATTCAGATTCTAATAAAATTACATATGAACAGCGGGAATTAGCTTTGGGTAAGATGCATATTTAAAGAAATTATAGTTTTAATAAAACCATAAATTATTAAAAAAAATTAAATTTTATTTTAAAATTATACAGAGGCTCTTGTCAGATTGTGGAGAATTCCTGGATTGCCTGCAGAATTATATATTAACTATGACTGTGGTTTATATTCATCAAATTTATATGAAGAATTAATGAAATTATTATCTGAAGTAAGTAATAAATAAAAAATAATATTACAATTTGTTGAAAATACACAACAGTTTTTGTGAAAATACAACAAAGCATTAATAATTTTTTTCTTTAATTTAATAGACTGTACAAAATGGATCAGTTGTCTTGGGGAGTATGTACAGTTTGCAATTTATATCACTAGATGCATTATTTGCATTTATTGTAGATATGGAAAAAAGGTGTAGTGGAAAAAGTGAATTGTGTAAAACTTCTCGTCATGCTTGTTCTCAGTCATTACCAACGAGAGAAGAGTTACTCGCAATTAAAGCAAACAAACAGGTATAAAATATTCCGATTTTAAAATAGCATATATTATATAAAATAATTAAGTTTTTTATAAAATGTTTTATTTGTATATTTTTATACTTATTAATATTACTGTTGTTAATTTACAGTGGTTAGCAATTGGCACTGAAAAGTTTAACGAAAATCCCCGAGAAGGAATCATGAAGCTTGTTGAACATGGTATACTTAGCGATGCATCTGGTAATCCTGATCCCGAAAAAATAGCTATATTTTTAAGAGAAAATCCTGGACTTGATAAGAAAGCAATTGGTGAATATCTCAGTAAAAAACATAGTACGAACATTTTGAAACACTTTGTTGAAAATTTTGATTTGAAGAATAATAGAATCGATCAGGCATTGCGTATGTATTTGGAAACTTTTAGATTACCTGGAGAATCACCTCTAATTTCATTGCTGCTTGAGAAATTTGCAAATCATTGGCATGTATGTATAATATTTATATTAGATCGATTTACATATTTTTATGATATAAAAAATTTAAAAACTTTGTATGAATTATTTTTAATAGTTATAAAATGTATGTAATTCAAATTGTAGAACAGCAACGGTAAACCGTTTAATTCAGCAGATGCAGCATTCACAATAGCTTATGCTGTGATTATGTTGAATGTTGATCAGCATAATCATAACGTGAAGAGGCAAAATAACCCAATGACTCTTGAAGATTTTAAAAAGAACCTTAAAAAAGTTGATAAAGGCGAAGATTTAGATCAAGATATGTTGGATGAAATTTATATGTCAATCAAGTTAGTGATTTAAAAAATATTATGTCTCATATTGTAATAAGTAAATTATTTATTCATATCATTAATCATTTACATGATAATTTAAAACTACTAATTTGGTTAATTAGAACATAAAAAATTAAAGTTAATAAATATACTGATTTAACAAAATTTATTGAAGCAATGAATAATAATTATTTTTTATCAAACCTGAATTGAATTTTACAATTTTTTAATTCATTAGGAATGAAGAAATCGTCATGCCCGCTGAGCAAACTGGTCTCGTAAAAGAAAATTACTTATGGAAAGTATTACTGCGCAGAGGAATGAGTCCAGAAAGCATCTACTTAAAAGTTGGAAATTTTAGTAAATTTATTGATCGAGATTTAGCAGAGCGTGCCTGGGCTCAAATTATTAGTGCCCTTTGCAGAGCATACGATAAAGCTCCTGACAGATTAATGCAACAGAAAGTTGCTCAAACGTTTGTACACTGTGCAGCAATCAGTGATCATTACAACATGACTAGTGATTTAGATACGCTAATTGTATCACTTTGTAAGTTTACTGGATTGGCAGCAGGTGGTGAACCTGATCAAATAGCTATTCATTTGGGCGAAAGTAGCAGGTGTCAATTAGCAGTACACACACTTTTCAAAATTACGCAAATGCATGGCCATACAATCCGAGCGTCATGGAAAAATATCGTCGACTGCCTTCGAATGCTATTTAAAGCTAGATTATTACCAAAGAGTATAACAGAAGGTGAAGACTTTTTGGATCCATCTGGCAAAGTATCATTGTTACGTGCACCAACAACTCCAAAAGCACCAACAGTTGAACAAGGAATCATGTCAAGTTTATTTTCTTATATAACCGATGCAGCTCGACTGCCCTCTCAACAAGAAGAGATTGCAAGAAAAAAGGCTGAAAAATGTATAGCTAATTGTTGTTTAAAGCAAATCATCCAAGAGAGTAAATTTTTACTTGTAAGTATGGAGAACAATTTCATAGAAATAGATTTTTTTACATTTAAGGTGAAATATATATGTTTTTTATTTTAATTTAGAAAACTTTGAAAACAATTCAAAACTTTTAGTTTAGAAGGAAGAAATAAAATTCTCTGTAAATATTTATAGATTTTTTTTATACCTAACACTTAATTTTTTAGTTACAATGAAACTAAATATTTAGTCACAAACCATTTTTATTAACGAAATCACTTTTTTGAACCAGTTGTAGAATATATTCTAATAGATTTTTTTTATTTACCAACGTGACTGTAATGTAATTAAAGAAAGATTATCATTAAATTCTCTTACGAAAATGAACTATGTTTTTTAAACTTTTAAATTTAAACAAATTACATATATTTGCAATTTTTTTTCTTTTACAGTCTGATTCTTTGCAATCTTTGGTAGGCGCCTTAGTATCAGTCAACCCTCGCGACGAGGATATTTCTGTTTTCTTACTTGAAATCCTTCTTCGTGTGACAATTGAAAATCGTGACCGTGTAATTTGCATTTGGCCTATAGTCCAAGCTCGCTTAGATGGATTATTAACTATGGCTGCACGCGAAAATCAACAATATCTCTTAGAGCGTGCCAGCATTGGTATGCTCCGTCTTGCTATCAGACTTCTTCGGAGTGAAGAATTCGCTTGTACTGTGTTACCACCTCTAATTCCTTTAACCTATCTGCCATCTATAGCCAATGCACCACTTTCTCGTCAAATTGCTTATGGACTCTTCGAATTATTAAAAACTGGAGCTGCCAATATCCACAGCACTGAGGACTGGCATGTAGTATTTAGTTTACTAGAATGTGCAGGTGCAGGCGCATTACGTCCTAAGCCATCGAGTATTCAGGATGAATTAAAATTATCTCGCAGTTCAATTTTGGAACAAAGTTCTGTACCAGAATGGGTTTTGGTATCTCCAACTGGAACCGAAGCACCTTTACCAGTAGCTGCGGACATTATAGTTTTAGACCGAGACCTTAAACCTCACGACCCTGCAGCATTGGTTAAATGCTGCGAGAGTTTGATATTTTTAGTCAGAGATGTTGCTCACGTCACACCATTCAATTTCGAATTGTGCGTTCGCTGCGTTCGTACATTTGCTGAAGCTGTACTGCAAACTACTGGAAAGAAAATTAGAGTACAAGGTAATATAGAAGATGTGCCAGCTTATCAGCAAAGCCCGATTCAGTTATTGGATTTAATGCATACGTTACATACAAGAACCGCGCAAGTATTTAAATGGTGGGCAGAAGAGGGTAATGCAGTAGAAGATGTTTCTCTTTGGACACAAGCCTGGAAACCCTTATTGCAAGGAATTGCAAGGTTATGCTGCGATTCAAGAAGACCTGTAAGGTCAGCGGCAATCGCATATCTCCAAAGCACATTGTTAGCTCACGATTTAGCGCAACTAACGGCTGTTGAATGGTCACAGTGTTTGGAACAGGTTGGTTTTTATGTAAAGAAATTATAGATAAATATATTTATGGATGATATTGACATATATTTGTATCTCAAATTTGTTAATCATTCATAGACAAAAAGTGTATATTAATTTAATTAATCATATATGTAATACTGTTTCGGAACATTCATAATATAATTGTTGTGTCTGTTAATATAATTTAATTTGTATCAGTCTATAGAAGGTGGCAATTTTGTACTTAAATGTGTGTGTGGTAGATTTAAAATTTAAATAAACACCGAGTAATGCTTTAGTTCATTTATAATTTACATAAAAATTAAATAAATTTAATTTATATTTTTCATTTAGGTCCTCTTCCCGTTGCTGGCGCAACTTTTAGGTCCAATTGCAGCAAATGATCCAATTGGTGTTGAGGAAACAAGAGTACGAGCTGCTATGCTTCTTTCCAAAGTCTTCCTTCATCATCTTACTCCACTACTTACTCTTTCTGAATTTCTCCCACTTTGGCTTACAGTCTTAGATCTTCTTCGTGCATACATGCATGCCGACAACAGCGAATTACTTTTTGAAGCAATCCCAGAATCTTTAAAAAACATGCTTCTTGTAATGGCATCAGCTGGAGTTCTTGCTTCAGAATCAAATTTATGGGCGCCAACCTGGCGAACAATAGATGGTTTTTTGCCCAATCTAAAAAGTGAACTTTTCCCGGAACCTACACCAAATCCAACATCACCTGTTATTAGTTTAGTGGATCAGGAACAACCAACTATTAATATCGCACCTCAACAACCTGAAGTTCTGCGCACTAGTCAAGATGACGAAAATAAAGCTATTAATGAAAACCATTGCACAGCTCCGATAGAGATTCAAAATGTGGAATACCAAATTTCAACTAATCCTATATCTGCTGATGAATCAAGACAACATTTGGAATTTAAAAAGGAACAAACAGATACAGAGCAAATGCCGGTATCAAATATTGTTCTTCAAAATGAGACAGTTTATAAGAAAATAGAAGAACCGTTTAGAGAAGCGAATCAATGGCAAAATCAACAACAACAGTATTCGCATATTCAGAATCAGGAAGCGCAATTTCTTGGTGTCACTGGCATGATTCGAGCAAATCCTGAGGTCAGAGCAAGCGATAAACGCTTTTTATCACAAACGTGCAATATCAAGAACGTATAAATGTGTATAACCTGTTGTTAAATTTTTTTATTTTTTATGTACGATGATAGCGTGTTCTATCAATTATTTGTATATTTTGTGTATTATGTAGATGAGACGACAGTGAATTTTTGGATTGTAAATACATGCGACAATGTGGGAAATAAAATTTGGATTATTTTTTTTCAGTATTATTTTGTGATATTGATTATTGTACATTTTTAAATTCAATAGTATTCATAGGGAAATAGAAACTAGATTTTTCGCAAGAAAAAGTCGTCAACTTCGATACCCACCTGGAAAAATTGGATATTATGTATAAGCGGAAAATAAAAACACAAGCTATTTTTAATTGACTACGTTCATCGGAGCAAAATTGTCTTTTACCCAAGTAAACGTTTGTACTTTTAAAATTTTATTTTACTTTTGGTTTAAGTTTGTTGTCATACAACTATTAGTTTCAACTATAACACAATAAACTACTTTTTATCTTAAGAATGTGATATATAAAATTAATTTATATTTTTATCTATTTAAGAAAAATATACGCTATATGTAAATAAGTTTAACAATTATTTTTATTTAATTTATAAATAAATCAAGACTTGCAATGTATACAATTGATTTTAATTAAAAACGACATTAAATATGAATCAAATGTTTCTTATCAATAATAAAATTAACTATTGGTTTTCATTTTTTTCAGATTTCAAATCCTTCCACAACAACTATGTTCAATTCCGCAGCATATTTTAGCGAGGATCCTACAGCAGATCGTTTATTTGTTGTTACTAATCCTTGACCATTGTACATTCGTTGTGTATATTAAATTGTATATTGTTTTTAATCAAGTGTAGAGTTGTGTATTGCGTGAATTTTTAGAAAAATTCTGTGGTATGATGCACAGGATGATAATCATGTGGCACGATAATATCTTTGGCTTGTATATTTGGCACAATATTATATATATTTCAAATATATAGATATATATAAATGATATAACATTTTTGATTTTAGTATTATAAAATATAATTTATTTTGGAAATATTTCCTATAATAATACAACAGTATAAATAAAATTCAATTACCATAATTTATTACTTTTTACTCAAGCATCGAGCAATTAAGAATGCATTAGAGCGAGCTCGTAAATATAGTGCAAAATGTTCAGTAATTTAAACTTTTGGTTTCATCAACTTTCATTGAGTAAATTAAAACCAGTTAAATACTCAAAACAAGTTTTAGACAAATTATGTATTACGTATTTAAAAATTGTTTTTAATGTATTCTTTTTTATTTTTTATTCTATAAATATTTATACATTTTTAAAAATATTTTAACATAATTACCGAAATATTAATGAATAATTTATAATTTCACAATTTTTATTTGGTAAATATATAAATACTGTTCTATGCCGGTGCCAAACATTTTTACAAAAATTTAATTTTACAAATATTATGTATAGCAAAAAAAATAGTATATTTATTCTAAAAATATATATTTCCTTAAAAATAGCTGACATAAAATAATTAAAAATATTATACACATTATTTTCGTTTTCTTTTCATAAGCAAGATAAATACAAATTTATATTTTGGTTATAAGGGTTTTTTTTCTATTTAAAAAACAATGTTCGTACTTTATTTCTATTAAAATAAAAAAATGTATAATATACAATTAAACAATAAAAAACTTAAATGCTTGTGTAAAATAATTTTTTATTTCATTCTGGAAATTTGTTCATTTTATAAAATGCCAAAATTTGAACTGCCATTATAATACAAATATAATATGCACAAGTATAATCTAATTCGTATTAGGCACTTTCTAATGTTAAATGGGATGAAAATACTACTTTAGACAGTAACTTTTGCTGTCTTTAGTTTTGTCGGTTTATTTTATATGTGCCTATTTATTATTCATTATAATCTACAAATATTACTTACAAAAACAAAAGCAAATCATGAGACTATTATTATTCTTAATATACTTTATGTTTTATCGTAGCCCATGCAACTCGATGAAAATCTGTTCTTTTAAAAAACGAAACTAAAAATTATTTGTATTTCTTGTTAAAACCAAACTAAGTTGAAATGGTTTTAATACTCAGGTATTTTAATTTTTCGAGTATACATATTATAATGTCAAAAATTGTAATTTAAAACATTTAATAATTACTTAATATTATATTGTATGGTATACATTTCATGTAATGGTTTTTATTTTACAGATTTTTGAAACTGCAACTGAATGAGAATCATTAAAGGTATTGAAGTCCAAAAATAATTGCAAGAAACATAGATCTTTATAATCATGTATGAATTCTTTCTTTTCAAGTCCACCTATTAAAATACTTTATGAATTCAGTGTATCTATATAACGAATAAGATTAAAAAATTAATAAAAGAAAAACTATTCTAGGATCAATTGTTGATGTAAGTTAAAGGTAACAAAATTTTAAAAAATAACATTAAATCTATAAATTAATATATGTTCACAGTTTATTATAATCTTATACATGTACAAAACACGCATATATACACATTAGAAAACAGATATACATATCATGTAAGTATTCACACATACATAATCCAATATACAAATATGAACATTTTGAAAGCATATAATATATTTATTACATTACAGTATTTGAATTTGTAATAGAAATTATTATTTCTAATAATTCATAATAGAAAAAGTTATTAAAAATTGTTAGTTATTTTGCAACAGATTTTTTAAAATTACAGTAAAGCTTCATAATTTAATAGAGTAAAAATGATAAATTAATTAAGAATTTTTTTAAAGATAAAATGTAAATATATTTGATTTATTTACAGAAAACTACTTAATATACATAGATTTTGTCTTATTTAATTAGGAGAAATTCTGATACAAAATTACTAACAATTCCTACTTATCTTCTGTTAGGAATTATTAGAATTTTTGAAAATATGGAATGTTTGCAACTATCTATAAAAATATTATTCCGTTATTCGTTGCAACATATCCATTACATTTAACATTTTAATATTTTCAACGTTACATTTAAAACATCAATTAAAATTCACTTAATTTACATACCAATTTAAATTAAGTACAAAATGTTAAAAAATTCAAATTATTAATTATCTCTTCTGCAATAGTAACCAATACTTTTGCATTTTTCACATAAATGTTGTGGGTGTACTTTACTTTGATCTGAAACATCAAGTCCATCAGGGTTTTCTAAAGGTCTCTGAAAAATTATACTCGTAAATACAAATTTAAAAATACCAACCCAAATAAATAAATATAATACCCATCACTATATTGGTGAATATAAAATTATTTCAAATTATTAATTGTTTTGTAACAAAAGTAGGTGATACATATAAGAAATATTTTGTACATTATAATTTTGTATTCCACAAACGTACTTGTTTATGTGGATAGACATTGATATGACACTTGATACATTCCTGTCCCATATTTGCCCAACTATTTCCTGACATCCACTTACGTTTACATTTAGGGCATTTGTATTCTCCAAAACATCGTTTCTTTCCTTGGTATGGCGTAAGACCTTCACCTTTCGGTCTTGCCTAAAAATAACAAAAACTGTTAAAAAATAATGAAATTAAGATTATGTACCATGGATACTTCCTTGGAGTTAGTGTCTTCTTAAATGCAAATGGTATCACAAACTGTGTCCCCATATTAGATTAGAAGTATACATTTGCAAGGTGAATAAATTTTTCCGTACTCAGAGAATTTGGCTATGATCATTTTATAACAATACAGTGTGTTATCATTTGTATTTAAGAAGGCACTACCTTCGTGGAAACTCCATGATACACCGCCTTAATTTAAAATATTAATGCTAAAGTCACGGAGTTAGTTTTTTGTTGTTTATTGATATAAATATATTTCACAAATACGAATAAAAGTGATATATAATTTTTGTATTATGAAAGAATATTATTCAGTGAATTACTGGATTAATTTTGTTCCAAATATTATATAAAATTCAATACAACAATTAATATTTTTAACTATGTAGTATTGCCACAAAATTCAAAAAGTTTACAATAAGGGTGCATTTTCAAATATTATAGAGAACATACATATCCGTCCATAACCAACAGCATTTAAAAATAATTTAATATAAATTTTTAGCATGGTAATTCTTTGTATACGGTGAGATGAATTCATTCAATTCACTCTTTCTTGAAGAATCTTTTAAAACTGATATAATTAAAATTTATAGTGAGTTTATTGTTGTTTCAGTTTGAAGTTATCGAGACGAAGCAAATTTAAAGTATTTGCGTATTAAAATATATGCTTAGAATTCGTATCGTTTCGTTAGGTTTATAATTCACTTTAAAATATCAGTGTTCTATTTTTTAAAGATTCTTCAAGAAAGAAGGAATTGAATGAATACATCTCAACATAAAAAACTGAGTATACTTTTAAATATATAAATTTTTATATGTTTAATTTTGTCGATAGTAAATTAATATTTTATATCGTTTTAATTGATACACATACAAATTACTTTGTGGCATTAGTACTGACGGACCAACTTAAAGAATGACGTTACTTATTAGTTTCATACATTTACCACCGCGAGATTTTGTGAGTATTTGAATATATTTAATTAGTGTAGTATGTTAGATAATTATTATTGGTTAATATCTGAAAATTATTATGGTAATGTGAAAATAGTTTAAATCATGTTAACAACAGTGCTTATCAAGTTTTCGAAAACAAACTCATTAAAATAAAACTTTTTAAATTTGATTTATTAATTTAATGTGTGAAATATTATTTTAATTTATCAAAATTTAATTTTACCTTTCCTGTATTTTGTAGTATATTAGCAAAAAATGACAACTCTTTTTTTTACGTCGAAAACGATTTATACATTTTCTCTTTTTAAGTATACCAAATTTGATTTTTTTTTTTAATAAGAAATGCATTAGAAAAATAATTTTTTTATTACATATTTTACCGTGAAATTTTGGAAACCGTGAATTATTGAAATGTATTTTAAAATTGTCAATGTTCGAAATATTTTATTGATTAAAATTAATAAATTGGTGTATAACTATAACACGTAGAGTTAATTTCTGGATGTTTTCTTTCTTTCATAAAAAAACTCGTAGAACAAAAAACAAGAAAATGAATCAACCAAAAAATATAAACTTGCGAGTTACACGATTGTACTAGAAAAGAGTTTCTATCGTTGCTTATGAAAAAATAATTAATTTATTTCAATAAATTTTAACAATCCAAGAAAAATGTATTCATTTTCATTTGTTTATATTTCAATGTTACTATTAAATTTAACAAATATTTTGCTGCAACAAAACTTTTATGGATTTTTAAATATGACATCATGAAAAAAGTGAATATGGAGAAAACAGATATCCAGCCATTATGTTTGTTGTCTCAATTAACGTTCAATTGAGTT
>JABFOX010000046.1:0-24332 GCA_022817665.1 Axea sp. ZL-2020
GCTGGGATGCACCAGGTCGGGAAGCGATGGCAAGGATTTGCTGGTGAGTTCCTGGATCAAATTATCAGCCAGGTCTAGGGGTTCTATACTTGCAGAAATCAATGCTAAGTTGGCAGCAGGAACTTCCAACAGGAAGTTTCGACTCAGAATCAAGGTCTGAATCACATGCAGGTTTTTTAACAATTCTTTCGGTAAACTTGTGATCGAGTTGCCACTCAAGTTCAGGTACTCGAGTTCACTTGTGTAACGAAATGCTTGATCGTCCATACAAGTAATGTTGTTGGACGAGAGATCAAGTCTTTTAAGAGCCTTGAGACCTTGCAATGCATTTTTCGGTATACTATGAATGGTGTTATTGCTAAGATTCAGGCTCACGAGTTTTTGCTGGAGGGCGAAATTCTCGGAGCCCAGAGTATGAATGAAATTGGAACTGAGGTCAAGGGTTTCTAAACTGGAGTAGAAGACGAAGGCCATGCGCAAATTGGAGACTCGATTTCCGGACAGGTCCATGTGAGCGACGCCTGGATTCAGTTGGATGGGCACCACGTCGAGTCCACTGTTGGTGCATGAGGCCCGCAGGGCTTCGTCGTCGCAGTGACATCGCGCCGGACATAGCCCGTTCGCAGATACCAGCAAGCACCAAGCCATTGCTATCACAATCGGCAGCGCCGTCGACGAGGATCCCCGCGGTGCCATTCCATAAGAGCTCCTCCTCGACTAGGACTGCCCTGCAAATTATAAATATTTACATATTTACATATAAATATGCAAATGTTTTTTTCATAACTTATAGTAAAGTAAAAATCTTTGATTGTGAATATATAATTGTATAATAGAAAAATCATTTTTTCCAACACATTTCGTCAACACATTTCCACCAACACATTTTTTTAAGTATAAATATAAAATTATTTAATATAAATTTATCAGTTATGCCTTTTTGGCTAATTATTGCCAAAAAAGAAAAGAAACTTTGCAGTTTCTTTTGTCTAAGATATTATGTGATGTCAGTAAATATACATGTATAAAATGTGTAAAAAGTTGAAACTATTCTTTTGAAATATTAATAAATCGCTATTATTAAAATAAACTCTGAAGTAATCATAAAATATTTATAAACTAAACTTATCCATATTATAAGAATGCTATTGTTTTCGAATATTTAACTTATTTTTCTAATAAATATCTGAATCTTTTTATATTGCTGACAGAATATATTTTCATTTTATATTTTATTCATTAACTAACATTTCTAATACACTGATTGATTCAGTTTTTCATTGTATTACATGAAATAATTATTATAAATAATAAGTGAGCATATAAAATGAAATATCAAAACAACGTTGGTAAATTAATTATTTACTATATAATAATCACAATGTTTAACATTACATTCTAGATTTAGTTATACAATAATTTCTGTCACAACTCCTTTTGTATTACTTTCTACGACTTGTATAATTTTTCGTTTCGTTACACCTGAAATGTAAATATTATGTTTCACATGTAAAATTTCGTAACGTGTTGTTTACAGTTGTACAGATAAAATTATTATTATTATAGTACAGTTTTACTATAAATATTATGATTCAAATTGCTCTAATAGAAATTTCATATACAATATAAATTTTAATATTATTGGTATAATTTAAAAAAATATATGTTAATATATACTTTGTATTTGAACATTCATCTTATTTTACATAAAGTTCAATAGGAGGTATTGATAAATTTATTTGCTGAAAAAATTTGGTTTAACCTTGAATAAAATATACACAACAAATATTTCTACTGTGTAAATAATTGGATAAATATATTTTTATTTAACATATGATTAAATTTGATATTTTACTGAGAACTAACTTTGAATTTAAATATAGTATTTATTGATTCATTTACAGACAATTGAAATAAATACATTTTAAAAATAAAAAATTAATTATAGTTTAGGTGATACATTTTTTAAACTAAAATTTATCTATAATTTTATTTATTCATCTGAATGTTTGTATAAAATACAATGCATCGGAGATGACATAAAATAAATCCAAAAATATCGACAAAATCATTCGTGTTTTCTAATATTTTTTAAAATGCTATAAAGTGAATTAATTCACTGTTAAAGCTCAATAGGGTATTACACAATACCTTGTAATTGATATAATGTTACCGATCCATGTATTCATATAATTAACAGATTAATAATTTCGGTTCTTCAAAACTTTTATCAAAGTATGCTCAGTCGAGCAGCTCATTAAACTCACAGCAATTAAATAATTTATAAAAAACAAAAAAAATATATTCAAATTAATTTACGTTACATAAATAAATCTTAATAATTATTGTGCAAAACATTACGTATTATTAATGTAATTCATTTATTTTTAAATCCACTCCTATATTCCTAGTCTTTAATTATTCAATTGTTATTACAATTAATCTCTATCTAATATAAATTGCTTATTTGATCACTAAGTATCAAAGTTTTTGTTATATATGAACTGAAATAGTTATATTTTCATCTTTTGCAACAAGAAAGACTAAGATTTTTGTGATAAAAGATAACTACGCCACTCTGCGATTAAGCGGCTATTGTCGCAACAAAATATAAATAAATATATATTTAAAATATGTATTTTGCCTTCTAAAATAACCTGTTATTATGGTTATATCAACATCATTGTTATGTCGTTAATTATGTTCGTTTTGTTTGGTCTTGTTGGATTGTTAAATTACAATATTATATTATTAATATTATTATCGCTTGTAAAGTAATAAATGACATTAACTTGGTAGTAACAAGGCTTTGATATCCTCAAAATGTTTATATTCTGTTCTGTTTGTATTAATATATATATACAATTATATATGTTCGAATATATAGTAGTAATGAATAGTACCAAATTTGAATAGTAAACATTGACTTATCATAATTGAAAATAACAACTCTAAAACTGTTCTAATCTTATTAATGAACGAAGCCGTAAAAGTTAAAATGGGATTAGATTAAGTTTGATTAGTTGATTATCTTGTTAACGTGTAGTATTTATCTATAAAATTTACATTCAAAGTTGGACCTCATTAAATCAACGAATCTTGTAATTAGATATAGTATTAACGTTTGTTTGAATATTTTAAAATTATTTATACTATACATATTGATATAACATTAAATTTAATAAATTTATTTAATAAAAATGTAATAAACGTATGTGCATTAAAATTTATTTTCGCTAAATAGTAAAAACGTTATTATTAAAGATAATTTGGTTTAATTTTGGTTTATTCAAATTTGTGGACAATGCAGTTTAAGATGTCAAATATATAAAGAAAGGCATATTTTACTTAAGTTACAATGATTCTGTTGAAATTGAGTTTCTAAACTGATTGATTTAATTCATCGTTCAAATATAAATGAAGGTCTTTAGTAAAACTTACTTCCGATGCAATTTATTGTACTATTGTTCAATTTATTGGATTTATTAAACAAATATTAGTAAAACTAAAGAATTATTTGATAATATTTGTTCAATAAACCGCTATTTAAAAGTTATCAGTAGTAGAACTTGTAAGTAGAAGATACGTTGTAGGATATTGTATTCATGTGTACATAATATACATGTATGGATATCTGTAATTATATCAACTATTTTGTTATATTTTAATAAAAGTATAAAAATGCAATTTATCTGTAAAAATTACGTGTAACTTTAAAAAACACAATATTTCCGTTCACATGTCATACAAACAATTCAATTAAATTATTATTTAATATTGTAATAAACGTCGTAATTGACTTCGAAAATTCGCACTATAAGCAATTAAGTTTAATTTACATAAAATGTATTTAGTACGAATTTACACAGTATACATAAAATGTAATTAAATTCTAGTTGCTTGAAATGCAGTCTAATTCGTTTTATGCGAAGTCGTCAATCACCAAATGAACAGTCTTATTGTTGCCAGTAACCTTTAATAATTATTGTACTTATAATGTTGTAATTAAATGTTTTAACAGAAGCAAGCCAAATTTAAAATTCGTTGTATGATGATTTTTAGTAAAGCTTTTTTTTGTTAGTTTTAATTAAAATTGAATTTGAATGAATCGTTGTGCTTGTATAAAAGTAACTGGCGAATTGTATCATTAAATTCATTCTCTAAGCACATATAAATTGTACGTCCTCTTTATGACTGCGATTTAGAGGCATCTTAAAATGAATGAGTTTACTTTAGTGACGTAGATATTTTTATTTATTTTTATCTATTGTCTCCATGATTGTCTGTTGACAAAATATAATAGCATTTAATAGTCGGAATAATAAGTGTAAAATATTACTTTAAAAATTAAATTATATATTTTATATAAAAACGTATTAATAATAGAAATAAAAATAAAATGAATGCTTTTACATTAGACTTTTAAGATTAATAAATTATAAATAAATAAGTTTTAAATTTATTTTGTAATTATAAAGGTATTCTTTGAAAAATTCATATTACACAACTATGGTATTGTTTTAATTAAACGAACTTTTTATTGAGGAAGTAATACGAATAGGAGAAGAAATTAAATAAAGTCTTATATAGTTTACTTTATGAGAGTTTGTCTGAAAATATAAGTAGGAAGTTTATTTTCACCTAAAATTAAATTTCACTTGCACTTGTACGTTTTTCTAATTACTTTATGAAACGTTAATCAATAAACTTTAAAAAGTATTCCTAAAACAATTTTAGTTTCTAGATTCAGAAGATATCTCGGTATAAGAATTAGTCTCGATGTAGTCCAAAGATGACAGCTAGATAACTTTTACCAGTTTATGTCCAAACTGATTTTTCCATGCAACCACGTATAAATCCAGATTTAAAATATACATTTAAGATTCATTAAAAAATAGAGTTTCAGTATGCAGTATGTGTTATTTAAACTTAATGCGATACAGGAACACAATTTTTTTCGTATATTTTCCCTGTATTATTTTATTGATAATAATGTGTAATTTGTGTAACTGGTGAAAGTTAATACATTTGTTATATGTTAAGTAAAAGCACATCGGACAGAATTAATAACGATTTAATAAATGTAAGATTTATTTGTTAAATTAAATATTATAATTATAATAACGGGCAATATTTTTTTATAAGCCAGCTGACTGAAATTCGATTTATTAATTACTCAGAATTCAGATCTTTGATGTCGATTTCATTCTAGTGATTCGCTCAATTAATCTTTTCGAAAGAATAGTCGTATCAAAAGTACATTATGATAAAGTGAATTCAATTTATATTTTGCGCGCATAACGGCTGACTAAATATTGAGCGCTTCTATTGCGGAGCTTTGTCACTGATGCTCTTCATTCAATTTATCTATCACAAATATTATTGCACAGAAACGAGACTGATATGTCTTTTTATATCTTTCATTATAACGTATTTCGTGCCAAAATGGTTAAATGTTACACAAAATGGTTTCATATTTTATAATTTACTTTGTTGATAAATGTTTGTGTGCTGTTCGTTCGGAAACTTCATATTTTCGTGTTAAGTGCTTTAGGAGAAGCGTCGAATATTTTTTCCGATATTTTTTCAGTTTTATGCAATACACGTGTTGAAAAGTTTAAACTGAGAGAAAATCAATACGCTTGTGGCGTCTACAGTAATATTACTATGAATATTTTTGTACGTGTGTCTATAAAATTTAATTGCAGTTTCGCTATTAATTGTTCTAAGTGTAATATACAGTTATTGCGATCGGCGTTGTTTCAAACTTTCCCTTATCTCTGATATGCACTTTGCAATATTTTAATTTGTATTAAATTTATGTATATAAATATTAACTTTAAAATTTAAAGTATGCGTTACGTGTGCGAGTAAATCGTCAATGTCGATTTGTGGACATTCTAAAGTGAAAAAATACACGTGTGCCTTTTGACTTGATATATCATGCCAAATCATGATATATCAAGTAACATTACGATTTTTAATATTTATATTTTATGCATTTGTAAAATAAATGTTAAGAAAATTAGCGTTATAAATGGAATTTTTACAATAAATGAATGTACTTTATATTAAATTTATAAAAATTTTGAAAATAAGTTTTGAACAGTCAAACAAATACTTTATAATGTAAACGATTCTTTTAAAGTTTAAAATAAATCTTGAAGAATATGATTATTTTTTAAGAATTTAATATTATTTAAATAACAATTATACTTTTACATTACGAATACATTTACTGTAATTATTTTTAATGTAGGAGTGTCATATTCAGAACAATACAATATATTTATACCAATTATAACTAATATAATTATATGAAAAAGACTTAAATTTCATTATGTTTTAGACTCTATCTCAATATCTTATTTCAATTAAATCCGAAGCAATATATGATCGAACGATGTTAAATCATAGATCCCTACTATTTATATAATATCACGAACAACTTTTTGCTTGTTAGTATTTAAATATTTAATTCAAAATTTTAACAGTTAATTATCAAAATTTAAAGAATTGCAATTTCGAAACGCATGATATTATGAAAGTAAGAAAAAAATGCACCATAATGTCACTTTTTGTTAAACGAAACAAAAAGATTACTTGAAGTGAGCTATATACTTTGTATAAATTCGTGCCCTAAATGGTGTTGTTTCTCTTCGAAAATTCTCAAAGCTTGGCCAAATGAGATTACGTTCGCGAGAAAAAGCCACGTTACAAAATGATGTCTGTTATTTGACGTGGCGAATAAATCGTGCAAAGCATTCGTTGTGTGTATCCTGCTGGTCTGTTGTCTAGCGAAGTTCCATTGAGTAGCCGAAACTGTATGTGGAACTAGTTTAACTTTCGGGGGCCTCGCCCTTTAGGATTTTCGTCAGTTCAGGCATAGCGTCAGTTTGCCCACCACACAGTGCTCGCCCGCAGATGGTCCTTCTGTACATCCGAACATACATTCCCTCGTCCTGCAGCCGCACTTGACTATGGACCCTCTAGTTTACATTCGTTATTATGCTCAAACAATTTGCCGAATTCCAACAGCGGTCCAAGATGAACGCGAATTTCCCTTTTATGCCGCGAATGCGCGCGTGGCATTCCCGCAAGCCAACAACAATAGATACATACTCTATGTTTAATAAGGTCGCATAAGCGTGCATGTCAAATTTCGCGTACTACTGTTTATTTCATTTTGTTTGTCTCTCAATTATTATGCACAGAGACCTGGCCGGGTTAATATTCAGGCGGGATGGACTCAGCTTTCGACTTCTGTAATTATGTCTTGACTTTCGTAGATGAAGCTGAGCTTTCGAGGTGTAAGATAATGGATTTTTGTTCCTAAATTCAATTACGAGGAAAACATTTGAAAGGATACATTCCAGCTTTTATTTTATAAATTAAAATGGAAATTTAATAAACAAAATATGGTTTATTTATTATTTTAATTGATTATTCAACTGATAAATTGGTCATTAAGTCACTAAAAGTTCGTACAATTTGTTTATTTTTAGGAATGGAATATTAAGTAAAGTATACTTTTAATTAATTTTTTATACTAAAAATTCAAGTACATTAAACTAAATTACATTTGCATTACAATTAGATTATTAAAGTATCTCATTAAGAAATTTATAATAACAAAATGTTTCGACTCAATGCGTAAAGAGCTTATTTATCCTTTTTTTTTTTATAAATAAAATATTTTATTTAATTAAATCTTATATTTATTTTTGGTGATTCTAAACTCATCATTTTCTACAATTTAAAATAGAAATAAATGTTTTCTGAATTTTATTTGAAGAAATTTTTCATATAAAAGATATAAAAAGATTTTTTGTTGCAAGATTTCTTTTAGGTCTTTTGTACAAAAATATCTTTTCAGAAACACTTGTTTATATAGTGATATAATTCATTATTCGTATTAATATTTTTATATGGAATATCGAGGTTAGTTTTAAAAATATAAAGTTATTAATTAAATACTATGTAATAAATTTTTATTTATGATATTTAACAACCACATATTCATATTAATTAATAAACGCGTCGATTATATTTTTAGTTGTGGCCATATTTAACTATATACTGATCATAAACTTCAATCTACCACGAACATTTTTTCTATGGAAACTGAAATTATTTTGTAATAATATCTTGACTTTTTCTTTTAATAAAAATACAAAAGGCGATTCATAACTCGTGTAGTAATTTATTTTAACGATGGAAATATGTAGAAGTAAATTTTATCGTTATATTTCATCACAAGTGTCAACTAATGATGTATAATAAAATTGTGGAAAAAAAAAAGAATTAGTTACAATCTCATTCCGTTCAGAAATTGCCGAACGTAAGTGTGGAGTACATGAATGAATTTTTAATGAGGATTGAAGATGAAAGGAAACTTACAATAATTATAAGTCATATTTCAAGTAAAAGAAGAATTTGTTTATGAAATTGTTGTTTATACTTAATGCAGTTTTTTTAACTACTTTGTTGAGTATTTGTCATATAAAATAGTTTGACATGTGTTAATGATATTTGTAATAATAAATATAATGGTTATACAATTTCTTTATAATATATAAATATGATTAGAATGGTTTGATTATGTTATATTATACGCTGAAAATGGTAAAGTTTAATTTCCCCAATTCAGAACGATGCAATATTTTATCGTGGAGCTTAATTTATTTGACATTAACATAATTATTTGCGGCTGTTTCTTGCTTAGGACAGTTAAATGAAAAAAAAACTTATTAAATGAGCAGTTGGGTTAAAATACGGTCTGTTGAGGTAGCTCTTTCATTGTTGTAAATTAAATATTTTACACTAATATCACATGAATAAAGCATGCTTTATACATGTATAACGCCAGCTTAACACAAGTTTAATGAAATTTCACTTTGGCGTGATTTCGCTGACGCATCACTACAGAAATGACATTGACAGTAACATCGTGGTTCGTAATAAGTTTACCTTTGTGTACGTCTTAAATTTATTTAAATATATAGATAATACAAATCAATTAATAGATATAATTTTTGCTAAAACTTCACGTTGAAAAATGTAAATTGATAATGAATGAATCGCTATAGAATTGCGATAGACAATTTCTAGTAAATCCAATCACTCTTAATTAAAAAACTTGCATTTTTGAATTGTTTGTTTCTGTATGAAAATAATTTAATTTAGTTCAGGCGTGATGCATATACATGTGTGTAAAAATAAATTGTTTTGAGAGTATTTATTATTTTCTTGCAAAAAATATTATTCTTTTGATTGAAAAATTCACTCAACATTAAACAATTATCAGAATTGCTTCAATAATAGTCATCAATTCCCTAACTAAGAATACACTTGAAATTATTTCAGTCGCGATTCATAATGTCTCATCATAATTTTCAATTACGTTTAATCATTCAAAATGAAGACCAGAAATGGCGATTACACAGCGCGACGTAATTTTATAAAAGTTCATTATCTTTTGTTCCTTGAAAATGAATCAGAAATATTAGAGCGATTTTACTTGTTAGCTGCAGACGAAACAATCGCAATTCAAATCTGTCGCACGGCTAAAATTGAACGCCTCTAGAAGCGGCGATTAAAAATGTATCCTGTCGGCAACCTCGATTACTTGTCTATTACGTGCGGTAATTAAACCGTTCGTTCGATTCGGTTGCGATTAAAGCTTTTTCGTAATCATTTCGCGAACGCAATCGACTCGCAAATGAAATTACCATTGCCGCTCAGTCACGACTGTATTGTTCACAAAACCGCGGTATTCCTTGCCATTCCACAAGTGTTCCCATCGCTGCGAAAACGCCGCCTTTTTTCACTTTTATAATGCTCGCCCGTGGGCGTCGAACGATCGACCCAGCTGCGTTCTAATGTCTTTATTATGAGTCGCGAACACCGCGTCAAATCCCGGTCAGATTAAGTCGTGCGATTGATACATTTTTTATGAAACGAATGAACTTCGGCCGTTGCCTTTCTTTCGTTTTTCTTCTATTTTTCCTCCCTTCACTTCCTTCTGTTCATCAACATGCGTTTATGGAAAATGCCTGAATAGTATTACTTGTTAAACTTTTATGAAAAACTTATATTTCATTGAAACGTTCATTGAGGAAGGAAAGCAATCGTTTGATTATTTGAATATAAATGCCCGGTTACGGTAGTTGCAAATGTAAATTGAAAGAAAAATCGTGAATTCTTCATCAGGTTTTCTTGTTGCAGTAAAGCTTGGTTTAGCGGTTCGATAAATTGTTTTCCAATGCTGGGCACCTTTCGCCATAGAGGTGTTAAGAAAATTAATACGAGTACAAATATTTCACAGAAAACATTCCGGCACATTTTTCTGTGATATATTAATTTTGTAGCTATTCATCTTGAAATTAATGAAATACACTTATATTAATAATTAAAAAAACCTGCATAAGCTTAATATTTATGCAGTGCAAATAAAAAGATATTTATAAATACGATACTTTTCTCACTCCAGATATCAGTTTTATATTTCCTTTAAATACGTTATTTCATTTTAAATAAATGAATTTAAATAAGAAAATTTCGTTTAATGAATTTCAAATTAAAAATCTTTAATTATAAGGCTTGGGTAAGTAAATATTGATCTGTAAAACTTAGTCGTTCAAGAAAAAAAGAAAAATAAAATTCATTGGGTATGTTTTTTAACTGTCATTTAAGAGTTATGAATAAATTTAATTATTTGCATATTTTTTCTATTATATTGTATTATCTGTTTTTATCTATATATATATGTGAATGATATATGTAAAGAAACAAAATTATTTATATAAATATACAGGTTCTAAACACATTACTTGTTTTGTTAAGTTACTACATTAGTTTTAAACAAGTTTACCTTAAAATTTCTAAAAGTGTAATTTCACATTAAGTAATATTACAAATTAACTGGAACAAAGATCACTTTAGTAATTTTTGCGAAATTTTATTACAATATTCCCGCCACGTGCAAAGGTATTATAATTTAATCCCATTTACGCTAAAAATTTAATTACAGACGTGCGTTTTGCGTAATTTTCAACCCTTTTGCTGGAAGTCATGGAAATCATACAACCAAATGCACCACTTTGAAAGAAATCGTCTCTTTATAGAGTCAAGGATGGATAATTTTTTAAAAATATCACCAACTTAACTCATGATTAAGTTGAAAGTTTGTTAAATGTTAAGCGTGTGTTTAAATTCGTAACTCGTCCATCCGCGAATCGGCGTCAAAAGAAAAATTGGGCGTCTTCTTTTCAGTCGGCCGCGCGGTCGAATCTTTTCTGCAGATATGTGTTTATACTTAAAGTAAAATCACTCAGATATAGTGGCGTTTTTATCGTTTGAAAGATTAAAAACTTTGTCCTGCAAAGAGTTTGCAGAAGTCGCTACACAAGCGTCATCGTCGGCTCTTTATAGTTGTTCGTTCTTGCAGAAATTCAGCTCGCTTTCATTTACGGATACCTGCATCGTCAAGCACACCACACCGTACGTGGCGCGGTTTATACTTCGTCCTCCGCTTCACAGTTATTTCGTTAAGACTTTACTCGTATTTCCGTTTCCTCCTTTTTCATTCTTTCCATCTTTGTCGCTCTTGTATCAAAAAAGTTTCTATGATTCTTTTTACCCTTTCCTGTTTCCCCAACTACGTTTTTTTTACGAAAGAAAGAGCTCTTTTAAATTTAATTTTTCCTCCCATTTCGTGGCAGATACTGTAAAAGTTCCGCAACTGTTTTCCGCCGTATTTGATCAGGCTTTTTCACTGGCTTGTATATGTTCAAATTTGATCCAAGCAGCTGCTTCATCGACGTGGTCAACAAAAAAGCGACATCTTCTGTTCTTTTTTCTTTTGTTTCTATTTCCGTCTCGACCAAAATCGGATTCTCTCGCTGAATTTTACATAAATTTCTGTATTTCTGAATGTAAAAGCAAGAATTCTCTGCGGACATGCGGATGCATTGTTTTTCTATTCAATAAGAAATGTTTTTCATCTTGAAACTGAAAATAATGTAAAGAATGATTGTTTTTCACATCTTGATGAATAAAGTCGAGTTCTATCGATTTTTTGCAAACAGTTTTATTTGACTTTCATTATATTTATAGTTTACTTTTTAAAATTTATTTCGCTTCCCTTTCTTTATCTCGAAAGTTCATTTTATTACCCTTTGATCACAGATATTTAATAAATAAAGTTTTTCGCTTTTATATTGTCGAAATAATATGTATACAGTTATATTTAATATATTTTAATTCGATAAAATTCTGTGCTTCGTACTAAGATTACACCATCTCATTTTATCCTATTCTCAATTTATTGCTTAATTGAATTTTTATATGATTAGATTTAACTTCTTAATTAAAGATTAGTAATAAGTCAGTGATCCATCAAAAACCCATATATATACATATTGAAAAATTTTATTTCGGGTAAAATGGATTAAAATACAAAATGCATATTTTGTGTATATATTAAAAGTTATGTATTATCTATGAATTAACATTAAATGTATAAAAATATTTTAGTTTAATTTATTACTGTACACAGTACAAAATTTAAATTGCGTGTGAAAGGTTATAAATATAAATATTAATTTTCACACTTTTTTAATTAAAAAAAAAAAAAAAAAAAAAAATAAAAACAAAAGGTTTATTATTTATTTTTTTTTTTTTTTTTAAATTATATTTAATTAAAATTCAATTAATTTTATTTTATATTTTTTTTTTTTTTTTTTTTTTTTATTTTTTTTTATTATACAAAAAATATAATAATTTTTAAATAAAAAAAAAAAAAAAAAAAAAAAAATAAAAACAGAAGGTTTATTATTTAATATTTATATATTTGAGCAAATATAATGAATCAAAATGCAATTGATTTAATTTATACCTTTTATTTTATATTATACTCGAAAAGAGATAAAAATGATCCGAAATGTTGGACCAATTTGAATACTTTTATAATATATTTGTAAATAATTATTTAGTCTGTATTTCTGTTGTTAAATTATTTTTAAAATACAATTCCGATATAATTTAAAGGATATTTTTATTTTAAATCGTTTACATTTCTTGTAAAAATAAAACAATCTATATGGTACAAAGTATTATTTCACAAAATTAAAACTTGAAAAATTATTTATTTTTACATAAAATGTAGAATTTAAAGTTTTAAATCTATTTTTATTAGTGACGTTGTTATAACACATAAATATGTATCCCTAATTATATTTAATTTAAAATATTTTTTGTTTAAAATATGATTACGATGTAAACATTGTAAATAAGAAAAAAATTACACGACGAAAATGAATAACAATAATTTTGCAATACATAAAATATGCTTTTGTATTGAAATAGTTTATGTTTACAATAGAATCCACTTAAATTAATAAACATATGTTTGCTAATTAAATATCTAATTGTTTATAGTACGGGTATTACTATTTAACATACAATTCAAATATTTACGTTTAATTGAAAATTTATGTAACAAAGAATGAATGTTTTGATTTATCATAATTCTATAAAGTTACATACAATGTATTATATTTTTTTAAATTTAAAAAAATATTCTATTTTTGATGTAAAGAATTCCTATGTTTTATCAAGAATAAAACTTACACAGTTTTTTATTATAACATTAAATACATATATATTGTATAGAATATGAAAATTTGTACTAGACCGTATTTAATTAGATATAACATGAAAATATTTTGAGTCTTACAGTTTTTATTGTATAAATTATTAGTTATCATGAAAATATTCATTTAATTTTGGTATAATATTAGCCCAAAAAATACAAACAGTATTAGATTTAATGCATTTCATTTTTTATGAGTAATATTAGAGATTATAATGAATTGCAGTCTAAAGGGGCATCTATTAATTTTATATTATTACAAGAATGTATTAAATCTTTTATAAATTTGTGTTGTTATTTAATAATATGGAAATGCTCATTTAATAAAAATGTTTATTTAACCTGTGTTTAATATTAAATACTATTGCTTTATTATTTTACGCCAAATGAGTATTTTTTTATTTGTTTATTTTCATTTGAATAACTCGTAAAATTCTAACTGGAAATGATATATATTATATGTGCATAGCAATAGTTTTTCAAGCAGTCGGATAATTATATGATAAGATTAGATGTAGTAATTACATTTATTGTATCTTAGTATATGACATTTGAGTTTGAAATAATTTTAAATATATTTTATAAGTATTTAGATGTACTGTAACTATAAAAAAAGTTGTAAAATAAAATATAAACGTTCCGAGAAAATTATGGCAAATGTCTGATAAACTATCTGACAAAAATCTAGATTGTGCTTGTGACTTAAACTGTTACCAGATTGACTGATCGCTGATTAGTGCCTGACAAGTGTCAAACTTATGTCTAACTAAGAAAAATTCGTGAATAAAAACTTGAATTTTTCACTCATAAAGTAAATTGATTTTCGACTCTCTCCATTGAGTTATCATGATTTATAATATACCATGATTAAAATAAAATGTAAAATGAAGTGTTAAAATGTACTTTCTCTTTAAGAAGCTATTTTAATCTTAATATATTATAAGTTAAAGTAGTTCAGCTGAGAGAGTCTGAGATTACCAACTCAAGAGACAGTACGATTTTTACTCTGATACAAGTCTGGCAAACTGTCTAACATTAGTCTAGCAATCAGTCTGGTAATAGTCTGAATTAGGTGCATAATCCAGATTCTTGTCAAACTGACATACTCTTGACTTATTATTGTCCGACTCAACTGAAATTTTCCTACAATCTTATTATTTTTATTATTTTTATGTTAAGTATATTTATATTGTAACAAAAACTCAGTATTATGTATTAAAATGTATATTAAAATTCTGTAATTGTATTTATACGTATATGACAAGTACCCACTGGTAATTTTATTTTATCAGTTTAAATGCAATTATAAATAAAATTTGTCAGATTTATTTGGGAAGTTTCTTGGTTTTTTAAAAAGTAAATAGATTTTTTATTCTCAAGTTTTCACGGTATTTTCATTATATATATAGATTCATACAATGTTAAATTTATTCTACATTTTCATTAACCTGTTAGTGTCTATTAATATACACAAAATTATAAAAATTTTATCTAAAGAAAAAAATTGTAAGAAATGTATCATCAAGGAAATAATCAGCATATTAAAAACAATTCTTTCAATAAATAAGTGACAGAAATTTTCAAATCCATTTATTATTAAAACGTTGAAATTATTTTTGTATTTTCATATTATATATCATTTAAAAATGTAGAAGATAAATTAAATATTTAGTCTAAGAGAATATATGTATCACTTTCTTGTTAAAATTATTTTAAATTAATTTATCAATAAAAAGAGAATAGCTAAAGCTGAAATTCCGTGATATTTTATAAAACATGTTTGATGTATTTAAAATTGTATATATTGAAATACAACAATAGTAGACAATTTGTAGAACTTTTAAAAATTTTGACATTAACATCTTTATACGCAGCGTAGAATATATCGTTTTTCATAAAAACAATTTTATTAGTTCTCATTTACTATTGTTATAGATTATAAACAAATACCTAACAGACACATTACCCGTACCGAAATCTAGTTTTCATATACATTAGATTTTATATCAGTAAAATTGATTATAATTAAATTTATATAACATTTTTTATATTATTTAATTTCTGCGTTTTGTAACATTTATTTAATAATTTATTTTGAAGCAGAGTTTAAATTCATACATATAATTAAGTTATAATAATTAATGAGATATTTCAGTTATACTGCATGAAATTTGCATTATTGTTATATTAATAAATTTTTAGTAGCCTTTTATAATACAGATTTCCTTTTATTCACAGAGTCTGTTGGAATAATTTGTTTTTCAGGAGTTTTCCTAAACCATTTGAGCTGAATCATTTGTGAATACATCGTTGATCATATAATATTTAATATTTTCTTAACAATTTGCAAATAGGTTTCATTATAATTATTACCATATTATTGGTAATAAGAACAAACCATAGTACACTTTTTAATTAACATAAAAATTTCTAACAATACGCTAAAAATATAGACTAATATTAAAATTCAAGTTCGATTGGAAGAAATGTAAGATAGATCATATAGTGTAGACAAATGTACTGTGGTCTACACCTGTGCCTACGGATAAATATTGCCGTAGACTTAGCCACAGTAAAAATATTCATATCAGTCTTAATATGAGTATTATGTAATTATCGAATGAAAATGAGTATTTAATTAAAAATTGGTATTTTTTGATACACGACTTAAGGCTCTAAAGATCAAATGAAAGTTTAACTTGGGTGAAATTTTAGATTGTCATATTGTAAGCATCATTTTAAATCTAGTTAAAGAAATGCTGTTTCTATTGAGATACAATTTATTATTTTATTTGACTTAAATCTGAGAATAAACACCTGTCAATATTTGTCATACAACAAACCTCGCTAAAATTACAGCAATGAGTACAATCTGAATAATTTATAACATATATTTGTCGTTGAAAACATAATTCCTAGAATAACAATTAGGAGCCGAAATTATTTAAGAAAAATGTGAACATTTTTAAAAAAGAACTACAATGTTTTTAGATAAATAATTAGCACATTTCAACCCTTGTTAGGAGGGCAAAGTTAGTTCATTTATATTTTTAGCCATCTTAAGAGAGTTTCTATAAATGCTTATGGATTAACTAATAGAACGCTCTTTGAAATTAAATTATGAATTAAGAAATAATATAACTACTCTTCAATCAAAAGTGAAAAATTTTTTATTGCTAGTGAAAAGAGAACGGTAAATAAAAATATCATGAAAATCTATTAAAATATTTCAAATGAATGGTATCTAGTGCCGTTTGAAATAAGTTTAAAGGTAATATTGGTTTCACTACAAATAGTGTTTCACTACAAAAAGGTTTATATATAATAAACATTAAAATAATTAAAATGTTTATATTGACTGATTATTCTTATATTATTTTGGCTCAAAATAATAAAAAAGTTAATAATTTGGTATCATAAAATTAAATCAACGAAAACAAAATCATTTCATAAGAAGTTCATTATTTCGCAAAATAATCAAACAACTGACATTGTTTTTTGGTGTCTAAAATAAATTTATTTTAAAATCCAGACTTTCTAGATTTTTAAAAAGTTTTTAATGAAACTTCCTACTTTGACTTATTCAGTCAAATGTAGAACAATATATGAAGTACTGAAATACAGAATTATTATACACAGGAAATAGAGATAGAAAATTCAAATTTGATTAACTTTTCATCAAATTTTTTAGATTTCATCGATTAAATGTATGTCGTGAGATTTAAGCTCGTAATAATAATTCCACCACTTGAAATTTAAAAATGTATACTTACCAGGTGACAACCAACCGATTTTGTATTAGTCGAATTGCGTTTCTTGTCATTTTTAATGATCTTCATTTATTTGAATAGAATTAAAATCATGAGTTTTTTGAATTATCTAATATAAAAACTGAGTCAAAAGAATGTAAACTTCAAAATGCCATCTTTAAAAGATTCTCATATAGAATATTTTCCTTACTTCTTTAAAGATGTCTATTAAATGACAAATTAGAAATATGTGTCAAAACATATATGAAAAATATATATCATTAGAACTATTTCTATGAGTATTTATGTGGTTTCTTACATTGGTTTGTCTATTTTTCCGTTGCATTTTGCTACTATAAAGTAATTCTATATGAAAATGCTTATAATTTTAATGATTTATAGAAGAATATTTAAGATGAAGTGTTACTAATAGAAATAATTTGAATCTGGATATCATTTCTTAAATCAATAAATGCATATATATTTTCATATAAGACTATTTTAAAGTGGAAAAATGCTACGGAAAACTGCAAAAACTACCATTAGAAACAGTATCAGATGTAGATATTTATAGAAATAATCCAAATGGTGTTTGTAAGTATTTTTCAACTGAATCATAAATAAATATTTAATGTTTCTAACATATTGCCATGGTTTGCCAATACAGTTACAGCATTTTTAAAATGTATTAACAAGGTATAGAATTTTGTGATTAATTAAATAGTAGAAATTTTACAAACATTGCAATTTAATGGTGTAATGGATAGCATCTGTATTTCAAGCTGGTGATAAATGTTTAAATTCTAGTCATGTTCTACGTTTTATTTTTAGCGTTCCTAAAATATTTATAATTATTGAAGTATATTACTGAGTCATTTTATGTTATATAATTAACATTATATATTAAAAAATAAATAATAATTAATAAAGTTGTATTTGTTTTTCTAATATATTGGACATATATGTGTAATAAATTGACGATACAGTAATATTGACATGAAGTTATAATTTCAAAGTACGGTTTAAAGTTTTTAAACCATATTGTAAATTTAGTTTTTTCTCATAAAAATATATAACGTTAACAGTCATAATTTTATAATATAAAAATATCAAAATAGGCTTTATAGTCAGCTATTTCATCGATTCATATAAGACGAATAATACTTCATTGTCTAAACACAAATGTTAGCTATTAATAAATGTTGTGATAAATAAATGATAAAAAGAGAATAAAAATAAACTATTTAGATAAAGTTAAAGACAGTTATAAAATATTTTTCCTATCAAATGAATTAAAATACGAATAGACTAATGCACGAACATGTTACCTGCATTTGTATGGAGAATGCAATTTAATTAAAATGGATAACAATCAATTAAATTCAATTTGTTATTTATTTTATTAATTAAATTCAAAAAAGTTTCGTTTACCAGTACACGCAAAGAACGTTCTATAAACTTTTTCTTGATTCAACAAAAATCTTGTATGCAAACTCAGGTAAAAAGATCATTAACATTTAGATCATGCGCTTACCCGAGAACTTTTTTATAGTTAATGATATTATTTTCGGTCAATTTTCTCTCTGTAAAACTGCTATTGAATTTATTCAAGTTATAATTTACTACAGAACCATTGCTAAACCACTCATAGTTCACTACTAGTAATAATACTGTAAAAATTTCAGTTTAAAAACGTACCAATGAATTATAATTTAGTTTTAATTTTAAATAATCAATCGTAAATCCGTATTTTTTTGTAATGTAAATTTTTCGAATTCGTGATTCCAAGATTTTTTAAAGAAATCAGTTTGTTAAGAGTGTCTCATCGCTTATCAGAGATTTTTAATGTTTAATAAAGTTTTGCAAAATTGTTCATACATTTCTTAAAATAATCTCAGATTTTTTGATATTAATGTAATTGAAAAGGTGTTAAGAAATTAACAATTTTCTCTCTCATTTATATAGTTTGAAAAATGTTTTATTTAAGTGGATACAAGAATGAAAAATTCTAGTCATAATAATTCTGAATTCATAAAATGGTAAATAAATTGAATACAACTGAATACACTTGATTATATACAATATTCAAATAGCATAAAAACTATATCACTTGAAATAGTCGTTTTGATTGTTGTTTATTTTTCTGTTGTATTCTATGATTGTTCCATCTATGCCTAGAAATTCTTAGGTTATTTTATTATTAAACCACTTATATACCAGTTAGTTCTATTTCAGTTGATCTATTGGTATGGTGTGGAGAATGTTTTTTATTAAAAGTTGTCAGTGAAACTGAAACAATTTCAAATAAACTGGTTATATCAAATAATTTAAATATTATATGAATTCTTGTACATTTTGGATATAATTAGAATGAGATGACGAACAAACTTGCTTAGAAAGGAGTAACTTCACAGTGCCCGCAAATGTAACTTAGAGGCATGTCCTATCAAGAGGGACTACATAACTTGGACAGATATCTTTGATTCCAACATTCATTGGTGTGGAGGAAAAGTCATGATTATTGTTAAAATAATCATGAATAATAAAATAAAAGTCATGAACTGTTAAAATTCTGCTTGATATATTAGTATGTGATATGCTCACACATACATAAATATGTATGTGTGAGCATGTATAACTTAATGAGTAAATAAAAATGAGTATTTATCGTAATTTTATACAATACAATACAACTCTTGTATAGTATTTCTAAGCAATTTCATTTATCAATATGTCATAAAATGAATGCATAACATTCACAAGTAACATCGGACCATCTTTATTACATAACATCATAGAAACGTATGTAACTATGCTTCCATTAACCTTTTATTTAAACGAACGCAGTATAAATTGATGAAATAGCTTCAAGTTATATAACGCTGCAAAAATAATTGATAGAAATATTTAGAAGTGTTTTTTCTTTGTTTTTCTTGTTAATTTTAACAAGATTTGTGTTATAATGTAAATCCTTGAGATAATAAGACATACGGATAGAAATGTCGTATAAACAATTGTAACGTTCATTATTAAACCTGCGCTTATATCTTCAACGTTTTTCATATTTTAAAAATAATTACATTATAAAAATAATTCATGAAGTAATAAATAGAACAAAATATTTAATATAGATAGAAACTTGATATCTTCTGTTTCAGTTTCGTTGAGATATTGTACGTAATACACATATCTGTGAGATTTACTTAATTCAGATATTTTCAGTTAGAACTTTCATACTTTTTAAAATACTTGTAAAATATGCATGTGTAACCAAGTACTTAAATTTCAACCTTTAAAAAGTTCAACGTGAAATGTAATTGTTATACATTTTCAGTTGTTCATTTTTCTATAAACATAATTAATTTAATGAAATTGTACATTATAAATATACATTTGATGATAAACCTTAAAGTTGTTCTTCCATTATTTTCTCCGATATGACAAATATAATTTTGTTCACTAATGATTGAAAATTTTTGCCTTCATATATGAGCAGTAAAACTTATTAAATGATCTAGCATTTATACATTTTTTCCTACATAATGCAACATATGTTGTATAAATAATAACTGAATAAAGAAAAAAGTATGTAAAAAATTAGCAATATTGTTAATATATTTTTATAGATCAATGTAGTGAGAAGACTATATCGGAAATAAAAGTAAATAAACTAGTTACACGTACAAGAAGATGGTAGGAGATGAATTGTTTCAATCTGTATTAGGTAAATTAAAGTCACCAGAGGCAAGGAAATAAGCAGACGGAAATTGATTTCTAGGACTAAGTACTGATTAACTAGATTTTTAAAACATAGTAGACGGATAGATTGAAATATAAACTAATTCAATAACAGGTCGATTAGTATAATATTCAATAAATACTGACACATATTTCAAACTGGTGTCAGGACTAAAGATCCCATTGCAAATGAACCAGGAATATACAGCTATCAATACTCTGTCATCTTCAGCGCAATTACTTGGAAGAACAGACACTTTGATGACACGTTTTGACAAATATTTTGCCAAAAATTATGTGTATTGTTACTGTGATAGTATTTTTTGTTTATGCTTTTTAACATGTCC
This sequence comes from Axea sp. ZL-2020, assembly GCA_022817665.1. Lineage (NCBI taxonomy): Eukaryota > Metazoa > Arthropoda > Insecta > Hymenoptera > Scelionidae > Axea > Axea sp. ZL-2020. The sequence goes on from JABFOX010000046.1 coordinate 21,489, forward strand.
TTAGTAAAGCAAATAACAATTTCTGGAAATCCACTAAGACATTTAATCACATATATAAGATATTTATCATGCATGTAATTTTATTTAAATTTGAAAAAGATTTAATTATGTATTTAAAATATTTAATCATATATAATCAATACGTTTGCCATTATTTTTGCATTTATTTAATTCTTTAAGTACCTCTAAGTAATTATGCTATTTAGGTGTTAAACCATTTATAATCCGAACGCCTAGTTTCAGTTTGTAATTATTGTAATTAATTTGAAAGCATCACAATAAGAAAACATGACTTTTAATGATCCTGGAACAAGTTTTATTGTTTTAATATGCTTTGTTGTTAAAAGACAACTTTAAACGACGATAAAAAACCAAGATTGAAAATAGTATTATTGAGGTTATATTATCAGCCCGTAAATTAGAAAATACAACTTATTTAATTCATAATCGATTTCTTTATTGAGCTCAAAAGCATAATACCAAACGATGACTTCACAGATTGAAGTACCGTTTCTTTTGAATTACCCGATATCAATATTTGAACAGCTACACAGTTATCTATTTTACTAAATTTTGTTTTCACAATTGTACGGATCGCATCTTCAAATGAAGAAATGTAAAGTATAAATGAACTATTCAAAAGTGGTGATTTTAGAACAACAACCAGAGTGGCAAGAAGATTTACAGGTTTTGCACTTCATGACATCTTCACTGTAACTTTCTTAAAATAATGGCAGAGACTGTTTATAGAAGAAGATTTATTTTTCATTTTCATGCCATTATAAATATAACTAAGCATTACATTTATTATATCAAAAGAAACCAACGAGGACAAAAATTAACAAATTTAAATAAATACTGAGATATTTACAAAAATGTTTGTTCACAGCGAATGCTTTTACAGGAATCCTTGTTTCTTTCGGTTATAATATATATACAAAAATAACATTAAGAAATAATAAATTCATTCAACAGTTTCTGTAAATCAATTCCCAAATGAATGTAATATCTGAATTGTCGGAAGAATTCAAATTTAAGAATTCAATAGCTGAACAATTTAAAATATATTAGCTTGTAAGTATTGGCATTATACCTGTACTCTCAGATCTTTATGTATTCTCACGTGGAATCATACAAATTAAACAGACCGTAAACTTAGTGTTACAGTTTATATTATATATTATAATATATCTATAATTGTATAACGAATTAATTTTTGTTTTCAAATATATCTCTGGTAATTGACTATAATCCATTTATTGATATTTTAATCATTGCGAGATATTACAATTTTAAATTACATTTTTTATAATTAGTAATAATATAGTTCAAGTATTACTTTACAAAGTATATTGTGTTACAAAATAGCATAAAAATATTACAATGAATGAATTGATTATATATTAAAAAAACATTTCACACAGATAAAAACATGTTATTAAATATATGTAAGATATATATTTTATGTCATAAAAATGTATATTATACACATTTCATTATTATTAGAAAAAAATATAGTAAAATACATTGATAAGAAAATATCGTAAGATATAAATATTTACCGTTTAGAAACTTATAATACAATCATATTAGTAAGTTTATTAATATGCTGCATAAATATGTTCACTCGTGATTAACAGAAAGAGCAATATTACACCTATTTTAGGAATGTAATTGTATTTACGTTTTATATAATATCTAATATGTTATATTATTCAGAATGGCTCATACAAAAGCGTGCTAACTGCTATAATATGTGTAGTCATTTGTCCCAGTAGTCTGCTCGTTAAAACATATGTAATTTCTGACTTAATCAAAACATATAATGCGCATAATATACTCTACTAGATTACAGAATATCATAAAATTGCAGAATAATTAAATATCGAAACTAAATTTTTCAAACAAAACAGATTTCTATGTAGAGACATAATAACAAATGAAAATTTTATGATGATTAACATATGTTTTATTCACAATATTCATTCAAACTGTAAATATGGATTGTTTAAAAATCGAAAATAACATTTTTTTAATGTTAATGTATAGTATATATTTAAATAAAAAATATACGATACAAAAATTGTATTGTTAAAACATATATTTTTTTTTCTTTTTCTGTATAAAATATATCTACAGCAATACCGAATATAGGATTAGTTACAAACATACTATAAAGTTTTTCTTTCTTTTTTTTTTTTTTTCAAAAAAGATTTTTAGATTACTAACACCCGTGTGCATGTGTTCAATTTTCTGCGCTTCAACGAACAATCGACGACAATAAAAAAGGTTTACTGTAAATTTATATTAATATTTCTAAGAATAAATCTAACGTTTTATTAAATTTCAACAGTTCTGATAATGAAATTTCATTTGTAGTTATTTGAAGATATTGTTTAAAGTCTGAAAAAAATAGGAATTTATATTAAACAGTTAGAAGTTCTCGAATATTTTTTATCTTGTCTCAAAAAAAAAAAAAAAATTATTATAAATCATGCAAATTTGAATGTTAATATTTATTTTCAAAAGTATACTATACAAAATAAACTGCTAAAATAACTGTCAAGATTTTTATTCTGAACTGGAGAAAATTCCATTAAAGAATACTGTAAAAATCATTGCTAAATATTAGTGTAATAAAATAATCAACAATTTTTTCTGAAACACGATAAAGTTTTGAATTTGTTTTATTTGAATGTAAGGGAAATGTCTACAGATTTTAAATAAATGTGTTTAATTCTAATCATTTGCAAGAATCTTTTCTGCATTTCTGCTACACATGAAAGAGAAATGTTTATTAATTATACAAATGTGCATAGTTAATTGTATTGTATCGTATGCTTG
>JABFOX010000047.1:0-24331 GCA_022817665.1 Axea sp. ZL-2020
AAACAACAGCGATAGAGTTTAACGTGTGACTGATGCGGTATTATTACGAAATGATTATTGTTATTCATTGATTGAATAATGGTCTGGGGATATCGCATTTCATACGTCGTGTAAAACGCAAGAATATCATGGTGCTTGCTTATTTGGTAACGTCTGCATCTAATCATCCTAAAGATTTTGCAAGATTGTATTTGTGAGTATTCCGTCGACTTAGTTGTACACATTCAATCTCTAAGTAGAACAGGGAGCGAGAGGCTTGTATAATTAAAACAGTGATGAGGAGATGGGGTAAGCTGTGAGTGCTGCGGGACGCGAGGGACGACACAGCGCACTGATTTCATTAAACGTCTTAACTCTCCGAGCCAACTCATTTCTGCTTAGTTCTGAGCTGGAGGCCTTTAGTTGCTTTTCAACCCCGCCCGAAAAGGCACCGCCATATATGAAATCGAACGTTCAGTTATTCACATCCAATAAATTTGATGATCAGAGCTATCTGCTTTACAACTTTTCCCATATCTCAAACTTTATTTTTCTTATTTGGTTAATTCAAATAAATTTAAATTTTATTACTATATTGCGTTATGTAATTTCAGTATCATTGTAACTGTGTGTAATTTAACTATTTGACAAGGTACAAAACAAAAATGCCCGTGAATATGTACATTTTGCAATCATAGCTATGAATTTTTTATATAGTTACTAAAATTTCCTTTTTGTAATATTAATTTTTTTAGACAAAAATAACATTTTTATCAAAATCAATATTTGCTTATATTCACACATAAATTACATATTTAAAAGACAACAAAAACTACTAAAAGAATCTAAAAGATTCAATTTCAACAGATTTTTTTACATATTTCCAGATTCCTACAAGTACTATATTTAAAAAATATCGAAACAATATACAAAAATTTAGATAAGTTTAAATAGATGTGAGAAAATTCGACGAAGCTTGAAATAAACCGGGAAAATCAACATCTGTTCAATTTAGATAAATTTTATTAATAAAATTTTATTTAAAGCTCGTTTTTATTCATTATGTAAAAGTCAAGTGTTACGCGTTAGATTATTAATATGAATGTTAGTAATTTAATTCTTGACAAGGATAATTTCTTGTTTACAAATCGGACTCCATCCTACTTCTTGAAAGTTCGTCGTAATTATGTAAATATTGTTTTATGTATAATAAACTGAACTTTTAAAAGTCGAAAAAGTATGAAAATCTGATCAAGTTAGAACTTCCAGATATTTTCCAGACTTTTTCAAGCTTGTTCAAAGCTATTTACGGATTTTTTAGAAATTTCACCTCCATAAAAATAAAGAAAACAATCAAATGTATTGGCAAAAAAAAAGGAAACATTTGTTAATCAACATTTTTTTGTTTATTATGATATATATCATGATATACGAAGTAAGAAATTGTCAATAAAAATATAAACGTGTAATAAAGACATCATAACTGAAATTTGAAAGCAGTAAAACAATTTCTTACAACCCTGAGAAAAGATATTTCATTCTTATAAGAAATAAAAAACATTTCATTGGTCGAATATAATATTAATTTAATTTGAATTCACTAAATTACTTAATAATTTAACTGTAAAGTAATTTAATATTAAACATTATTATATACCGAATTAATTTTAAAAAAATGTTAAGGTCTTTAATGACATATTTAATAAACGAAACTTTTTTTTACTAAAATATTATCTACATTGTTTAGCGATTTATTATCAAAGATTTAATAAACAAGCTTACATTTTAAATTGTAAATGTTATCAGTGTTAACATTTACACATTGTGATAATTCAATATTTATAGATTTACCGTAGAAAATGCGCAGTAAAATTTAAATTACCATTTAAAATTAAATTAAAAATAAAAAGATAAAATAAATTAGTTAAATATTTCATAAATTTGTTAAAATTTTATAAAAATTTATTATTTAAAATTATACAAATAGTAAATTAAAAATCAATATTTATATTATATTTATACTTTAGGAAAAGGTAAATCATTTTTTATAAAATCTTTCTTAAATTTATAGAAATTGTTTTAATCCGATGTAAGGTTTGCCCCTTGCAGCGTGTTTCCAACGGAATTCATTTTTTGTTAAAAAAATTTAATTAAATAAAATCATAAAAAGTCTATGTACTAGATAGGACGAGTTAAAAATCATAAATCTAAAATATTATTTTTGAGGTGGCAGATAAAAAATAGTAAATTCGAGATAATAGATCATCGTAAATGCAATCTGGCAAATTTAGACACTAAAATATTAAAGTTCTACTAGTGAATTCGAAAACATGAATAACAGTAAAAAAAAAAAAAAAAAAATAAAAATAAAAATAAAAAAATAGAAAGTGATACACCTTTATATGTTAAAATCAATGTAATGAACAAATACATTTTTCTCTCAATTACTTGTAATATTTTCAAAATTGCATTTTGAGTTAAATTTCAAACATGGTAATCAAAATAAATGCACATATGATTCATATCAATAATAAATAATAAATTAGATGAGTAATAAAAACTATTTTCTTTCTTATTGTCTAAGTACTGACGTAGTAAGAAATGAATAATTCACCATTCATCCGAAACATTCTAACAAAATTTTGCTCGCACATATTACTAATAAAATTACTTTATCGCGAGAAATTTTACTAAAACCTTATAGAATGTATATAGTCGTAGTAAATTCTGAATATACGTTACCATTTCCAGTCAAAAATGTTAAAATTCAATATAAATACTCATTTACAATCTATTCGTTGTAATCTAACAACACTCACGATCGTTACCTTACCTGGTTTAATATTTTTGGTATATTAATAACGAAAAGCTCTCCTAGGTAATTTCACAATAACGATTAGATTATGCAATGTATAAATTATAATTTTGCTAAAAGATCATTTGATTACAAAAAAATCATATGATAATAATTGTTTGGAACAAACAATTCTTGGAGCGGATAAATTTTTTGCAATTTTTGTTCATAAAGGTTATAAAGATTATCACGCAATTTAAAATACGTGAAATTATTCATAATTAGTGAATTATAATAATAACACTTTTAACAAAATACCTTACTGAACGGTGTCCAGTAAAACCTGAAATGTTAATAAACCAGGTAAAGTGATTCAAAAATGTTAACTTGTGAACTGTGTTATCCAACGTATCGCGACACTTTGGGTCTACTTTCAGGAAAAGGCAATTCAAAGCGTTTACCTGAGCCAGCAATCAAATTAGTACCAACAAATTTTATAGCGTATAACGTCCTTCTCCGAAAATTTGCATCCGAATAACAAAAACAAATAATATAATTTGTTTATTTTGTTGGTCCGAGATTACCTGGGGCCGGCTTAATTATTTTGCATTAACCAATACGACTCCGCGTTGTTCATCGTTGTCGTCGTTGACGTAGGTGTACTACAATTCTATAACGGCGCACTCTTTGCCATCACACAGGGCCGTTGATTTAAAATTGATTCATGCAAATTGGCGCTGCACGAGCAATTAACAATTCCTTGTAGACTGGGCTTCGTATAGCTTTCCGGAGGAATGGGAAAGGTAAGACCGAAAGGGATAGGGGAAAGAAGGGCGGAGGGTGGAAATGGGGGTGACAAGGGGAGGATGGAAAACGACGAGGGTTGAAAGGGGTTATAGAAGCACATAGCTGAGCTGATGAAGGACGAAACACAGAGAATGCGCGATGCTCCGAGAAAATGGAATTAATTTGCTAGGATTAAATCTACCTAGCGTTGTGTAGAACGGCAAATGTTTCTTGCGCACGCGTACAAGTGAATGCGCGTTTAACCGAGTGTGCGTTAGCGTACGTGAGCATGACGCGGCTTTGTCGATGAACATTCGCTTAAGAATAAAAGATGCGGGACTTGTTTCGAGGAAAGGAACAGGTGAGGAAAAGATGGATACAACACGTTTTGAAGTGACTTTGTTATTAGTTGATCGATTGAAAAGAGGTTCGTTTATTATAATATTACTATATTAATGACGGTTGAAGGATAACGATGACGCAACTGATAGGCAATTGCAGAGATTGATGTAAAGCAAATTTGGTAATACATGTATAATGGTAGTATAAATTTGGAGCATTGCGCTCATAATTGTTAGACCCCATTTGATCAATTGTGATTAAAGGACTAACGCGATTGTAATTTTCAGCAAATAATGTAATACGTCACAAATAGACTAGAAGATGATGACGTACTTAGATAGATTCTGCTGTGAGCTTGGTTTATTAATTTAATGTACCCTTTAAACACAGAAAATTACTGCCATTGAATGCAGTATCTAAACTGCAATATTGCTTATAAATGTTCTTGCCTAGCTTTATTGTGCTATAAATATATTACAACATAAGTGTGCAGTTTTTTGACAGTTAATTACTTTCGTTCATAAATAATTTTGCGTATAATTGTACCGGAAAATTTATTAAAACTCAATTTATTGTTATACCATGCTAATACAATGCATTTTTTTTAAAATAAAACATGCATTTTTAACGCAGATATTACTAAATTTAAAATAAATTAATCCACCATCATAATACATCGTTGAAAAATTTATTTGGCTGCGTGATTTTGCTTAAAAGTAGCGTAAAATATAAGAGCATGATTGATGATCTTAACTAACACAATCAATTATTAAAGTTGTTGATGTATGATTAGAAATTAAAAGCAGGTTATTTTTTTACAGAGGGAGAATTCTTTTATCTAAGCAAGACACCTGATCGCAAGAAAAAAGCACATTAATTGTCCTATGATGTCTATTTGCATTGACAAAGTAATAAAAATAAACGGTTTAAAATACGAATTTCAAGATTTAATATGTAATTGTAAAAAAAATAATAGACTCAATAATTCGACTTCTTCGCTGAATAAACTGATGAATATAGAGAAAACAGAGATGAATTAAGAGGGACGTTGAAACCCATCTTCTTGATTAAAGTCAGATTCACAAGGCACAAGATGTTAAAGTCGATTTCGAATGTGTATCAGCATTGTATAGGGCCTCATATTCAAACCTACCATCTAGAATTGAGCACCGCGACCGATGTGGCTGGCATTTAGCAAGCATTCAATTAAATATTGATCCAGCCTCTATTTAGAGCACCAGTAAACAATTACGCGCGCTAATTAATGCTTGTCATTACGTACGCAATCAAACCTTAGTATCCTAAAGCGTGGATTCGAATCTCCGCGAATCATTGATTCTCGATTGGCGATATTCGCTTCCTATATATGCGCTTGATCACTGATTCTTAATTAAAAGCATGTCTCTATTGACGCCAAGATCATGCAAACTTCTGATCAAGAGAAGGCATTTCTGACAGAGCTACATTCTTCGCCTGCCGGCGGAGAAAATATGCGAATCTAAAACCAAATAGATATGAAATAAAACATGTTAATTTATGTCTACGTCTCTCTATTAATGTTATTTCAGAAGTGTCCTCTTGTTATTACTAGACGGTGCTCAAAAACAATTTTTATGTATTTTTTTTACTTTGTTCGGATTTCGTCAAATTGTTCAGTAATTTGTCAAATTTATCAGTAATTTTATTTTAATATTTTCTTTTTTACTATTATATTTCATTGTTATATATAGATAAATTAAATTATATACAAATATTTAAAATTCGAAACAAAGTTATAAATCAAATAAATAAATAAGAAAAACTTGTAGTAAGAAAAATTTGTAGATAATTAATTATAAAGTAAGTTAAACAAGAAATTGAATCCATTTTTCATTTGAAAAAGTTGGATTTGATAAGATTTAGATTTTTCGTCTAAATATAATAAATGTCTATGAAAGTAATGGTCTGACCAAATTAAATCTCCATGGTTTATTATAAAATTATAATACAATCAGGATAGATATATCGAAATTTGTTATCAAACTTAAAAAAATAATATTTTGTGAAACTGTGCAAATTTTACTTTGACTTAATCAGCTATACTTCTAAATATCTGAATACTGGGACCATTTCTTTATAACTGTTAAAAGTAATGTAAAAATAATTTCTGATTAAAAAATAAACTGCAATTTTTGTATCAGATATCGTTATATTTATGTATGTTAATTGTTTATAACATGAACTAGCAAATTGTACAAATATCACTTATTTTTACAAATGCTTTTTCGCGGAGAACAATTTTCATCGTGTTTGCAAACATTAGATTCTGTCCACTGTTAATCGATTACACAGAATTTAAATTGAATGCATTAACCGAGGCAAGTGAATTCTCGAATTCTCGTTAAGATGTGGTAGGATGGCGTTGTCGGCAACTAATGTCACCTGTAAGTATATACAAAGCTGCAGAAGTAGGGATAGGTACCCATCGATATTGCGCAACACACAATTTTCCATAGTGACAACAGCGTCGGTGGCGACTACGACGGTGCACGGTGCTGTATACCTGTTCCACGTTTTAACTATCCCTCGATCTAAATGCACTCTAATGGACTGCATTAAACGTGGAGACTGGAAAGGGAAAATGAGAGACAGCGAAGGTGGGAAGAAGGGTGGCTCGTATGAGGGTTGCTGACCGAACCTATGCTCTGAAAAGACCACAGAAATTATACTATAAATCCGCTACAAATTATCATTATGACATTATTATTGCAGTTTTTACAACTTTCGATAGTTTTGTTTTTAATTAGATAAAAAATTCTCGTTTGATGAAACTTTTAATAAGACATATTCCAAACTTTTCAGATATAAGAAACGAAGTTACTGCAAATTATAATCTATTGAATTCTTTTGTGTACGAATATAATTTTGTAATGTTAAATTTAAAAGGAATGTGAAATTAAAATATGTTTATAGCGCAACAAATTCCTTTATTTAAATTTAGCAACAAATGATTAATTAAATTTATCCGGATAGTGAGGAATTCAATTGAACTTAGGTCTGCGATATAATCATTTAAAAATGACCTTTTTTTAATGATGCGTTCAATTAAAAAAATGTCGCGCTCGTTATTTTTAGCGACGAAAAAAAAGGGAACATGAGCAAGTAAAAAGGTGAGTCAACCCTATTAACTCGCCGCAGTTTTGTCGTAATAAATAGTCATCGTTCTGTCACTGTCGTTTCGGTGGAGTAACGAGACAGCTGAAGTGTTTTCGTGGTCCAAATAAGGGCCAGGGTGACGTTACGTTTTGGTTATCTATTTAATTCATTTCTTGGACGACGAGACGATAACGACACGGCGAGACTCATTTCGCGCCTCTTCGCGTGTAAACTTGCCCGATGCGATCACCAAAAGACAAGTTTACAATTAACGACGCGCCACTTCGCAAAGCCGAAGTCGAGTATGGGACGGTATTCTCGTGAGAGTGTCCCGTGTATAACAGTCTCTAATTAAGAGAACTGAGAGAGAAAGAGAGAGAAAAGGAGAGAAAAAGAAAAAGTGAGAGAAAAAATCAACCAGACGATGACTTTGCCAGAGCACAAGGACAGCACAACAGGGAAGACCCGTGAACGCTTCGCCGGTCGATTGAGAAGTTTCTCAATGCACTCATCTCATTAAGAAAGTCGGATAATAATAATAATAATACGAAATTTATATCGTTACACTTATTTGGCTGTGTAGTAATTATATAAACGACGTCTACGTTTTACATGCTGTAGCGCAGAATTGTTGAACATCTTGATGACTTTCATTGTACACGTCGAGAATTCTTCGTATCAATCTTGTCGAATAATGAATAATAACAGATTTATTAAAAGGTATTCTTATTAATTAAAGACTTATTTTATTTTATAATAATATACTTAATTCCGTTTATTCAATATTTATTTTATTAAAGAATTCAGAATGATTATGCAAAATAATTTTAATCATAATTCTTTATTGCAATGCAAATTTATATGTTAATTTATTTTTATGCGGCTTCACAAAATAAAAGTAAGGTTCTGACGTCTTCTGTAGAAAGATCATTACTTTTTACTAAGAAGCCAAATTGCACTAATCTATTTAACAAAATTATAAAAAATAGTATACATATATGTAATTATGACTTATTTTGTGTACGATTTGATGCGTACAAATACTTGATTGTCCCCGCATATGCCGCATGCGATCCTCATTTCGAGGATCAAGAACAAACTACTCCTAAAATAAGTAAACTTAAAGGTGTATGAGAGACACAGAAGTAACGGTTATGAGACACAGAGAAAAGAATCTAAGTTTTCATCTGATTCAAATAGTCTCAGTTTCATGTCAATTTCGGTTAAAAGATCAAGTATAACTTTGGAAAAGTGGCCTCCAGAGAACAGTCCTTAAGTCCTAAAGACCCACATACTATTTAGACATCAATGACTGGAGAGTATGAGTCTATATTGAGACCTCGTTTTATGAAGTTTTGAGACATCATATTCAATGAGCGCCAGATGTCCCACTTTCTCAATCAATAAGTTCTGCGTTTATATTTTGTAAATATATATATAAATCAATTTAACTCTCTAAATTAATAATTTAATGTATGATATTTTGTAAACCAGATAATAGATAATATAAGAATGTTACAAGATGAATGCAGACTTTTGAAAACAAAGATATTTATTTCTGTATTTTATAAAACCATTTTTGTATAATCGGTGTAAAATATTAATTTATTCCATAATTTTCCCAACTTGAAATAAATTAGTCAAGAAACAGCAATTGTAGGATTTTACTTCAACTATATTTATATAAATATAATTAATTTCAAAGTATCTTATAAACAATAAATTAAATATACTAAACAGTTATGCATAAATACATGTATATTAAGTAGGATATACATTATTGTATTATGTTTGGTATTTTATTCTACTTGGAAACATTTAATTTTGCATCATATTTCATATTAAAATCTAAAATAAAATAATACTATTTCACAATATATAATAAATTACGCTATATTTATGATGCATTTTGTTAGTTAAAAACTCTATTTTGTCAAAACATTGTTTGAAAAAGCATAAATGAATAAAAGATTTAAACTTCATTTTGTTTCAACTATACGTAATATTTGATTCAATTATTTATTAGTAATATAATATTTGAGGAGATTGAATATGAAAATTATGAATATTTTATTGGCTCCTATGATAATAAGTTCTTATTATTTTTCATTTTATTCGAAATTGTTAAAATTCAGTCTATGGGCTACATTGATTTTTTGATTTTGTAGATAAGATTTGAGTAAATGCCAACTACTAGACGACAGGTATGCGACGAGCATGCCAACCTCGTAAAAATATAACGTCTCCGAAAAGAGACACCACACTGTACAAACGATAAACGCTTTCGTGAATCTAGGGCAATGATACCAATATTTACGAGCACGAATCACTTTGCCCAAAAATTTCTTTGCAAATTTAACTTATTTTTGGCGCGTATTGTTCATATAAAAAAGTATATTCATTTAAAGAATTAAATTATCTAAGCATGTGCGTTAGTTAGAGAAAGATAAACATTAATAAAATTGATGTGATACTATAAAACTTTTTAGATGGTCATATATTTTGAGATCAATGTCAAGAATTTTTAAAGTAAACGAATTCGATAATGTGGAAAAATATATTGATAAGTCCACTTTATTTCTCGTTTGTTATGTTCCTTTTATTGCGTTGGTATGATTTTCTTAACTGTATTACATAAAGAACAATTTTTATCTAAGATAAATTTAATTTAGTTAAAAGAAGTAAATTTCCAAAAATTAATTAAATTAAATTGATTACTATTAAATTTCAATTATTATAATATTTATTTAGGGAAGAAAGCATTATTAAGTGTATTAAATGAACGCAAAAATGAATATTGTTTTGTTACTATTGCAATTCATTGTACTTCCACGTATACGTGTAAGTATTATTCTTCTTCAAATTTAATTATTTAAATATTTATCATTTTTCTTGAACAATAAAATTGTTGATCTAATTTGTAATTGTTAGTAATTCATACTTTTTTAATAATTTTATTTATATCACATATGTTACTTAATTTTCTTTATATCAAACTTCTTGAATAATCTTCTTTCATCAAGTTTACCTCATGTAATAAAATGAATACAGCATCTTCAGTTCATCATCGCTTTTCTTTAGCTTAAATAGATCATTAATATTTTAATCTCATTTCTTCACGTTTATTTCATAACACTAAATTTGATCATTTTAATTAGATATTCTCTATTTCTTCATCTAAATGTCATCTCGTTTCTGTCATAATCGTAAATGTCATAATCGTTTTACTTCCCTAACTTTATTCTATTATTTTCGTTTCACTAATTACACTTTATAATTATTTTGTCATAATCTGTCGCTTATATTTTTATTCTTATTTTGATTTCATAATCTTTATCTAATAATCGTTGATTTTATCTCTTTTTCTGAAATATAATTATTAAGTAATCTGTGTATGATTAATTATTCCATAAATTTTTTCGTACTCGTTTTTCAAAGTTTCATATAAGTATAGATTGTCTTTTCGATAAGTTAATTTCTATATCGACAATTTTGTCTTTACTGTTGACTAATTAGAAATACACGTATTATAACGGTAAAATTTACTCAAAATCACATACTACGATAACTTTGAAAAGCGAGTAGATGCACTTCTACTCAGAATTGTAAAACTTTTCATCGAATACAACTCTTTTCCTTTACTTTTCGATTAATGCGAAAACCTCCTTAACTAAATGAATTCAATATCTTGGAATAAATACATTGATAAATCAGCTACTTCGCTAAAAGCTTACTTTACTTTAGTGAGCTTTCGCAAGCAAACGCAAACAAACATAAGGCACATTTACACATTCATACGTTTGTGTATCCGACGCACATACGCGCGTATAAGTTGGAGCCATTGTGCAAACTAGTGCACCGAACTCACAAAGAGAGCAGAAGAATGAAACGGTGAAAACTAGGCAAAAGTAGCGACAAAGAAAGCACGAGTCGAAGAAATGAGACGGAACGAGGAAGACGGTTGAGGGTTGAGAGGATCACGAGCAGAAGGGTGCCAGGAAGAATAAGACGAGGAGATGTATTTATGGAAGAGTGGTTTGCCACGTCTATAAAGAATCTTGTTTGTTTCTGGCCGACGGATATTGAGGAAAAACTATTTGCCTTGGGGATTTCGAGTGTTTCGCGCTCTTCTCCTGCTCAGTCCCAGGCATTACTAGTCTGTTCTCTCGAGACACCTTTAATACCGAATAATACACGATATAAATAAAATTCCATTTTTACCGATTGCTGGACAATCCGAAGCCGAGAGCATCGATTGAATTCGTGTAATTTTTACAACTGTTCGTATGTCATTTGAAATTTTATTTTATTGATGTATTGTAAACTAACGTAATTATAATTATAAGTCAACTTCAATTAAAATTATTTAAGTTGTACGTTGTCACTTCAACGATATAAAAAATTGTTAATGATTCCTTTAATTATTTTTAAATATTATGTACAGAAACAATAACATTTGTTCACCATGAATTTTTGGTATGAAATCATGAAGTTTAGATTTTTAATGTAATTTTCACACACTCTAGGACTTAATCATATTTAAAAGTAATATTTCATGATATTTTCTACCCAATATAATATAAATAAATGATGTATAATTAAAATCTTATCATCGCTATAATTAAAATGTTTAAGAATATCATTATATATTTATTATAAGCAATAACGGTAAATAAAAGTTCACATAGGTATAATCATAACAATGCAGTTATGAACTTTTCAGTCAATTTTTAAGCTTTTGTACGTTTTTAACAATATCCAATTATACCGTTATAATTAATTATTAATTCAATTAACTGCTGTTATGAATACGCTAATTTAATTTAGTTGCGGCGTTACAATCAAAGTTGAAGCTAAAATTCAATTTAATTTGTTACAGAATAAATACTATACATGTTAAATTAAATTGAATGATATAATTTATGTATGTTCAATTTGATTAATATCTTTTTTAATTACAATTATCAATTATTTGGAATACTTTGATATCAAAAGAAATAACTTCATAAATTATTAAATATGTATTATGATTTTCTTTGAAATATTCAATGTGAATGAAGTATAGTTATCTTTTAAAATATGTGAAAAAAGACGCAATTTGAGTTTATCATTTAATACACAAAGAACATATTTTTCATAACAAGTTTCAAATTTGTAAATATAAATATTTCATTTTTCGTGTGTTTTGCAGCTATAAACAATAACATTAAAATATTATTCAATAATCGTAATTTCGAAATTAGAATTTTCTAACTATTAAAATGAAAATACCATCGAATATGTAAAATTATTTCGTGTTAATAACGAGTAATATTTTAATTATATGCAGAATATTTCATTAATTTATAGTATTTTAAATTCCTTGCTATATTAATCATTTTGTGAAAAAGTCATGTATTATATTGTATTACATAGCAAAATTATACATTAGTATATGGACTGGAATTCTGATTCCACATATTACAAGTGATACATTTCATTTACTTGATAATATTCCTTTTCATAAAATTCCTTTTCTTTGAATAACATGCTGTTTAAAAGTACGAAGTCTGCACTTATTTAATGTGTGATGGGAGATTAAGTTGTTGGTATTATAGGGACATTTTCTAACAATAGTCATATTATACTAAATGTCGAACTACCTTAATATTTTATTTTATACACTGTAATTTCATAACTCTACCCATATTTTTACGAGGGTCATTTGAAAAGTAAATTAAACAAGAAAGAAAATACTAAAAAAATGGTTAATTTCTCCTTAGCTCGATACATTTTGATCAGCGATTTTCCTGTATCATTACATAATTTTTGTAAAATAATTTCTCTTGATATGTAAAATAGTTCTTCACAACTACAAAATATCAGGAAGAAAATAGTTTCATCAACGAATCATTTGTAATACAATAAATATCACATATCAGTAAAAATAAAATATAATTTTACGGATTTTTACCACAATACCTAGAGTTGACAAATAATTTGAACATCGACTGCGATATTCATCATTTGTGCTTGTTCGATCGCATTTCAATTCATAGCCTCTGTAGGTTATGGTCTTCAATGAAGGAGAAAAGTTACCGAGAATCTTTTCAACCTTCAATGATTTTGGATTTTAAACGAACATATTATAACTACACTGAGATTTGAACTATAACTGTATATATGATCTTCTAACGAATAAAACTAAAAGTTCTCATTTGAATTTATTCCAAATTATTATTATTAATTAATGTATTGATTTGAATTATACGACTACCATTTGTGTGTCACGTACTTCACTTACTATAAAAACGGATTTATTACGCTTGAGTGATTATCATCAGAATGTAACCTGTGTTGAAATGCACGATATAAGAGAATGATATAACTGTTACCGTCTCCTTGAAACTTATATTTCTACTGAAAGCTTTACTGAAAGGTTATGATTCAAGAGACAAAAGGAAAATTTTATACAAGTTCTAAAGCTTAATGTCTGGAAATTTTCTATATATTTCTACAAAAATATCGTACATTCGGGACAACTATTCTCTACTGTGAATTCAATTTTTTCATAGTAATGGGATATATTTCTTTATCTTGTTTGTCTGGATGTGTGATGATTCAGGTAAGCTGTTGTTAGATTACTTGTGAGTTAGTCATCATGTTTCATGTACATTTTGATTTCCATTTTAAATAAAAATTTAAGTTATTTTATAATATTGACCAGCTTAATATTTAATTATTTTGCATTGTCAATTCAGGAATGCAATTACTTCTGAACAACTATTTATTTGCTGACATGCATTATTTTATTATTATATTAATGATCTATCAAGACTTCCACCTTGCAATCCTCTCAATAGTAGAGATTGCAACAGGATATTTTACAATATAATAAAACATGTTAAATTGTAACTTTACCAATAATTTAATAGTTTTTTTGTTTTGTAACCATTGTAACTATTCCTACATTCTAAGTGTTATCTATATTCTTTATTTCACAGATTTTTTATTATATTCTAAAGAAAAATTAAATAACAAAATATACTTTTATAAAGAGATAACTATCTTCTTGCATCCCACTCAGTGTATCGTATGCAAACTGATCATGTTCTAATAGTGATATAATTTTTATCAAATTAAACACAGTGATAATAAACAAAGGGATTGGACATAAATTCTGAAGAATCTGGTCTTTCAACTCTTTATTCCCTCATCTACCAGATATAGAAAACCAGTCTCCAAAACCAAAGTTATAATTTTAGGTTGTAGTACTCCATGATCATTCTTATGTTTCATTATAGAACATAATACATATCAGGGATTAGCCGTACCAGTGTTGAACTTGACTCAGAAAAATGTATTATGAATAACTAATAATGTACGAGTAGCCTAGTCATATCATAACATGCAAATTTTACTATTCTATTTGAAATGTAATTACGAATGTTATTATTATACTATTTTCTATGTCATTACTATGACGTTACAGAATTACAGCACATAAAATAGAATATCAAAATATCTCATTCTTTGATATAACGTATGAATTATATGTTAAACGAGAAGACTATTAGTCTAAAATTTACCATTAAAATACAAAAATTCATGATCGACGTTTCAATCAACTTTTATTATTATTTATACGTTAAATAAGACGTATACTGATCATTGTAATCTCAAAAATATTTTTTGTATTGTAAAATAGCATAAATATTATAATATAGTAATAGTATTCATAATTTAAATTGTTATAACTTCAACAAAAACAACAATAATTTCGACAGTTATTATTTTTTATATGTTTAATATAATCAGGATAATTGCTCACGGTTCCAGAGTTAGAATGATAATAATAAAACAATTTTCCATTATCTGTATCTGATTTTCACTTAATAGTTAAAAATAAAACATTACATATACTTGCGATGAATTTAATTTTCCGCTCAGTGACTCATTTCCTCGTCCTGATTATGGCTTATTATTTTTTCTTTAAAATATATACAACATATTATTTCAGGTAAATGATTCTGTAATTCGGACATACAATGTTTTGAGTGTAAGCGCGAACGAGGAGATATGAATTGTAATAGATATAAATGTGAACGAAACGAAGTGAACGTGATTGGTACATGAATGTTAGTAAGATGTTATGAGCTAAAACGAAATATAAATATGAGCAGTACAGTTGAATCAGGAGTATGATGCAAGTATGCACGAGACGGTTGTATCAGGAAAACATTGTAAGTACGAGTAAAATTGTAGAACGGGAAAGCAATGTAAGTACGAGATGGTTGTTGGAACGAGAAAGCAGTGTAAGTACAATCGAGACAGTAAGTACGAGCAAGATAGTATGTGGTGATCAACTGATTTCGGTTGTGCTAAAGTCAACTGATTTACACGCGAGCAAATCCGAACGTTTTGGAAGTATAGTTAGAGTGTTCCATTTTACAAAGTAACTTCTTGTGTTTGTGTTTCATTTAAAGTGGCTTTAAATTAAAAATATGAGCTTCTCGTGTAGGTTTGTTACGGTGTAATAGGCTTTTCACCTTTGTCTATCTGTCATGACAGTGAGTTCGTTATTCCGCTTTTCATAGAATTGAATCTCTGTTCGATTTTTCGGTTAAATTTTTGTATTGCTTCAGTCAATTGTAGATGGCAAATAATTAATCGTTATTTGTTTATGAAAGATAATTGCGAAAGATAATTATTATTGACTGGTATTATTGACCATTATATATAACACTGAATAAATTTATGGTGTTCATATAAGTATCAAGAATTCAAATTTTATATATTAGATATGTATTACATAAAAACTAAGTTTATAGTTTGGATAGCAGTTTGTTTAAATAGAAAATGGTCCACCTCGTTTTATGGAAATATATCATAACATCATGTGCGTTTCATCGTTGATATCTTAACACCAAAAAATTCAGTTTGCCGGTGTATCTTCTTATA
The DNA here is from genome assembly GCA_022817665.1 of Axea sp. ZL-2020. NCBI lineage: Eukaryota > Metazoa > Arthropoda > Insecta > Hymenoptera > Scelionidae > Axea > Axea sp. ZL-2020. The sequence goes on from JABFOX010000047.1 coordinate 15,977, forward strand.
TATGTAAATTAATTGTTTTTATAACGAGGAATAGATATTCAAAATGAAATGGGTAAAGCATATAGAATTTTGGAATTTGAATGATGTGCCCAAAAAAAGAAAAAAAAAAAAAAAACGCGTGATATCCAAACAAGTGGACAGAACGATTAATCAACTTCAGTGAAACGCACAAGCGATTTTCTCAAAACAATCCAACATTTTTGTTGTGTTTAGGTAAAATTTTGCAACAAAGAAATTTATTTCCATAAATACAATTCGAAGTCACCTACGTAAAAAAAGCATTTGTTTTAGATCAGTTTGGATTCTTTTATTAATAGGAAAAAATGTTGTAAAACCACTGCAAAACTAGGCAAAAGAAAACTGAAGTCGAGTTTATGATAACGTAATCTTTAAAGATGAATCTTTTTTCCGGGTATAATATTTCCTGTCGAAAGCTTGATTAGAGAAGAGTACAGTAAACTACCTAGTAAAAGTACATGTATGGGGTTGCTCCTGTAAACACGACATTGGGTACCTTTATACGCTTACGCTACTCTGAACGATAAACAAATGTTCATAATGTATGAAAAATACTTAATGAGTCAATGAATAAATTTTTTAGACCAAATAATAGAAGTTGGTTGCTACATGAACATAATGCCCTCAAACCTCGCAGCAATTTGTGTATTACTTCAATACAACAAAATACGGTTTTCACTACGATGGAATAATTGGAATAAAGTTCTTCCCAGGTGCAAATACAATTAAAATTTTTGATCTTACAAGAAAATGTAGCTTGAAGGAAAACCAGTGCACACTGTAAAACAGCTTGTATTTCAAATTAACAAGATCTTACCAACGTAGTACGCGGAAAACCAAGTTGAAATTATGCACAAAAGATGTGAAGCTATGACTAATAATTTGAAGATTTAGACTTAACTTTTGTTTTAATTAATATAATTTTTTCACACAAAGATAATAACTATCTAAGTATAAACTCTACGACAAAGAATAGTATCACTCGCTAAGTGACTATTACGGTATGGTTTTATTTTAATGCAGAATATGAAATTATGCTATTGAACTTTATATGCAATAAATTAAATGGCTATTCGCAATATTGTATATTTATATTATATTAAATAACATTAAATTAAATAACATTGCATTAGATTACATTGTATTATAAATACAATAAAAATAACAATAACGATATTTTAATCTATTCAGTTATATTTTAGTACTGATAAGTAATACAGAATTCACAATACTGTTAACCATTATACGTTCAGTACGTGAACATTATTTTCTACCTATGCTGACATCAAATATATTATTATTGATACTATAAAAATATACATATAGTTAATATATAAATGAAATACATACTGAAGTACTAACATATACTATGTATTTAATATAAACATTGGTTTGGTAATAATGATTAATACATGGAAGATATTTGCAGTTGGTTTGAACTTGATTATTAACATTAAATACTAATACAATTGTAAACGATAGTCGCATTTATTATTTGAATAAATTATCTGCACCATACATTTAACATTTATCTACTGTTAAAATTACTAATATTTCTTAATAATCATGACGATAAATGTGAAAATTTCTTTTAATTTATCTTACTAATTTTACTTTTTATATTTCTTAATAAACAATAATATATATATATATATATACCCGTGTAATTTTATGAGAGATTTGTGTACTTTCTCCATATTGTTTAAAATTTGTTTTCATTTGAAAATTGTGATTTATTTTCAAACTTTTATAAGGTTTTTAGATTTTTTAATATTTCTATGCTTATTTTCTAAAACTCGTTATCTTTTGAATCATTATGAAAGAATATAAAAAAATTCAACGTAAATTATATGTAATTTAAATAACAAATTTAATTCCTGTTTTTTTTTTTATTTTCACAATTAAATATAATTTACAATTAAAGTATAAATTACGTATTATTCTATGCGAATGAAACATATTTTTCGTAACCGTTAAATAATTATGAATGTAATATAATATATAAAAATAATAATAATCATATCAACTGGAGCATTAATTTATAATAAGATATTAATTAAAAGTGATTTACATTGATTTAAAATTTCATAATGAAATAAAATTATTTTAAATTATTATCATTAAATAATTCACAATTCGATTAATATTCCTCTTAAAACAATGAAAAAATCTTCATGTTTTAAATTTCATGACATTAATAAATCGAAGAAATGTTCTATACGGTGGTCTTTCATTTTCCAGTATATTTGCTTTATTAACATAAATTATATCCTGGAATACAAGCTGAAAGAAATGTACTTCAATATTCGCGTTAATAGATTTGCAGATTTTGCGAGATGCGTGCAAAGTCAACGATAAGACGATCGAGGTATCCTGATTAAAGAAAAATCCACTACTTGTTGAACATCTTAAATATTCATCCGTCGAAGTAGCGTCTACTTAATAACTGGTGTTGCCAAGAACCCCAGCTGAATTCCCATCCTATTTCGAATTCCAGTATCATAATTTTTCGGTGCAGTCGTCTTTTCGTTTTCTACACACTACATCAAATTAAATCTACTAAAACGTTTTCTTACTGATACCGCCGCAACTAAAAGCTTAAAAGTGCTTTTCAATTTTGTTAATTCTCAATTCATTGCTTGTATTATTCAATGTAGTAAAACCCGCGAGAAAAATATATCGGTTTAGAATTATATTGAGCATTTTTTAACAGGAGACACCTTAATTAGATAAACTTATTAACTAATATAGTGAGCATAGAAAATATGCAAAATTTTATATATCACAATTAAATCATATCTAAATTATGTAACTAAGTGTATTGTATATATTGTATGTGCTAATGTTTTTTAATGCACCACAATAACACAGTGAATGGAAATTTAATATTTTTGGACATAAAAACTATCACCGCGAGATAGGTGGTTACACTCTGCAATTTCTAATACCTTTTCCTAATTAAAACTAACAAATATTGGATGGATTGTACAGATAGAGGTCGTCATCAAAATAAATGTTCAATATATTTATGCTGAACATCCACTTAATGACTGAAATTTGTAATAAATCAGATATTTGTTTGAAAAAATGAATACAGAATAAAATAATTTTAGGTATTTGATAACTCAAATAAGTATGTGTATTTTAATTTTAAGTAAAGTATATTAATTTTTTTAATTTATATTGAAAACATTAAATGATATTTAATAGTAAAAAGCTAACACAAGAAGATGTTAAGTAATTTGAGATTGTCATAGAGGTGTTTTTATTTATTTTTAAGTATTTTGTACCAACTTATAAATATTCATTTGAATTAAGTGAAAATGAATTAAAATTGACAAATATGTGAAAAATTTCAGTATAATTATAGAAATTTTTTTAGACAAGTAATTTTAGCAAATAATACTGAATCCTGTAATCAAATGTAGTAATGGTTTCCGTTAAATTAAATAAACATTTATTTTAAAGCACGAACTTCATAATTTACAAAAAACTGTTGTACGATCAAAGAATTTTCTATTAACTGAGAATTGTTTGAACAAAGAATCTTTCGTTGAACTGATTAAATAGAAAGAAAAATATATGTAACATAAAATAAAAAAGATGTGAAGGGCATGAAAGAGCATTTGGCAAAAGGCTGATAAAAGGGGAAAGAGAAATGTTAAGTGAGCACACCCGCGTTTGGTAAAATGGCTCAGTTTGGCAGTGGTCCAGCCTAATGGAGACTCTCAGCGTAATTAAACGTAAACACATTCGAGGCGTCACGCTAATCCGAATGCTTATCGAGGTTTGCCGTTGTTGCTACAGGACTATGTCTATCTGAGTATTCCTCCAATAGCACAAGATATACGTGGGATGTTCTATAAATATTATTTTGTTATATGGCAATATTCCAGAGATATTCGAGGATAACTTGTAATGTCATAGGTAAATCTCTCATACATTGAGATGCTCACTGTTTTTTATATCCTCTAAGTACACACACACACACACACACACGTATATATATATATATATATATATACTAGTGTTTGTGATGTTTTGTTACAAAATATAAAATTATATTAATAAAAACAATCTGACAGATATTTGAACAGAAAACCACCTTTTTCTGGCATACTAACGACAGATCTAATATGATATCCAGTATGCAAGTTGAAAATAAATTTCATATTTGACAACACTAATGATGATTAGTAACACAGCTGACGATTAGTTCATTATTTTTAATATGAAAGCCCATGAGGTGTTCTGGCATAGGAGAACTCATGTTTTTGAGTTCAGTTCTTCACTAGATAATACGTTTCTTAATTATTTTACAACAGAAATGATATTTTAAAAATCTAATGATATTGTTAGAATATCTTGATCAAAGCCTCATGCACATTATAACTACCGCACATCGTGATATCGTTGAAAATGTTTATTATCTTCATATCATTATAGATTCACAATCGCAATATCACAAAATGATATTTAATGGATATTCACACGATATGTTTACCTCAATATCATATCGCCAGTATATTTTGTTCTATGAAAATCCGTGATTCCGAATTCCACTGTTCACATTCTGTTTACATTTTTAGTGACTTTTGAAAGCCGTTCTGTTTAAAATTCATTTATTAAAATAGGAGTATTGCAAATCAAAAATTGGAAAAAGATTAGTGAATTCGAGGTGGAAAAAACTAAAAATTTTAGAAATCGAGGTTAGTAATTATACTAATCAATTTACATAATTCAACTATCATTTTAGACGCAAAGGTCTTTAGGTCCCAAGAATGCCAATGTGTAGTCGGATTCGTGTGTGACGTGTTTTGCTCAATAAAGCAGAGGAAAAGCAGATCTTGTATTTCTATAGAAGAGTGCTTTGCAATAAGATCAAAACGCAAAGAATGATCTTTTCCAAGCTACAGGAAAAGATCTCACCTTATCGTTTCCTGATAAAAAACAATAAACAGTCTTATTATTGTTCTTGTTGTTGTTTAATTATTATTGTTATTATTCTTTCTTACATTTATTTTGTCTTGAGAACACTTCAATGCTGTTTTCATTTTTTATTTCATTTTTTAAGATAATTTTATTATAAAACTGTCAAAAGCGAAACTGATGTGTTCCACAACTGATGAATTTATAAAAAAAACCAATAGGCTAATTCCATACGTAGTCATAAGACTGGCATTTAATTTTGAGAATGTTAATACAACTACTTAATATTAGTGTGAGTTTTTTAGCACCGCACTTCAAATATTGGTTAATTTTGTTGCAAATACTGTAAGTATATGAGAACTCGATTGTCTAAATTATAAATAAGTAAAATATGCATCACTTTTGATATTAAACATTATTTAATTTTAATAAACTATTCTCTCCTTGTCTAAATTATAAATAAGTAGAGCATGCATCACTTATGATATTAAACATTACTTAATTGTAATAAAGTATTCTCTTCTTGTCGTATTTACTCATATTTGGAGTAATAGCGAAATTCCACTTACAATATTTATACTCAGTTCGCATCTGACTTGATAACTGTTTGCTACAAGTTGTACTGAAATTGAATGTCATCTACATTAGCTTTAGGCAGTCAACTTAATTGGTTCTGTTAGTTTTTTCAATTTAACGTTACGAAAAAATTGTGTATACAAAGAAATTTAACTGAATATTAACTTACAAAGAAATTCATACGCTTACTTTAAGAAGAAACAAAGAAATATGTATAATAGCTATACATTTGTCTATTTAATAGATTATTTCCTTTTTCACTTGAATAATACTTATTTCGATTGATATAGATTACGCAATAATTAATTAAATTAGATTAAACGTATGTATGATTTTGGATAAGTTTTTCATTCTTTATGCACAGCTGTAAATTTCTTTTTAAAATTATTGTTACTAGGTAAATCTCCCGTACTATCATGAGCCGTTACAAGATAGTTTAATAAAGCGATTTAAATCCGGCAAAACACACTAAAGTAGGAATGTATTAAAGCTTATTAAACTTAGATATTTGCACATTATATGTGTTTCAATTTTTATCATCTTAAACTTTGTAATTAATTACAAAATTATCATTGTTATTTTACATGATAATGAATTATTGTAATAACATTTGTGTATAAGAGAAAAGCGTAAATATTAAGGTTTATATTATGTATAAATTGAAGCTAAAAATGTAATATTTATTGTAAGGTATTTCAAATTGGCATTTTTTTATAACCGCTCAGAAAATTTACCAGGTAACTATATAACTCATAATAATACGTTAACGGTATCACTACGATATCACACTCTCGCATTGATACCAAAGTGGTGTCGTTACGAAAAATTGATTTTATAGTATGTATAAAAAAAAAAAATAAACCGCAATACACTGTACTTAATATTTTCAATGGTTTGTGTATGTATGTAACATAAATGATATTTCTGAATTCTTAGATTCATAAAATAACATTATATTTACATATATCTAAAAAACTTAAGTGTAAAAGACCACTAAAGTAGGTAAATCATGAATTTATATATAAATCCCTTTTGAATCAACCAAGTATTTATTTTTATTGAAGTTAAGCATATCTAAAAATTTCGAACATAATTCGTAATATTGAAAGTTGAAAATGTGAGATTTAAAAATAAAATCATTTAAGAAAGATAAACATTTAGTCCAGAATTTATTAGTATGCTAATCTACTTTTCACAATTTGTATGAAAATAATTTAAATATAATTATTTTTGACGTTTGTACATTTGTTTGAACTTTTGAACACTTAATTTTAATTGCTATAAATACATGTACATGATTAAACATTTAATTTAATATGTATCTTAATGAACATTGTAACTGTATATTTTATATTCTTTAATTAATATTATTCATAGAAATGAAGGATGTAAATTAATAAAATATCATGTATTAATTTTTTTAATAACAGTTACGAAAACACTTTTCTCCTGAGAAAATAATGTTAGGAGATTATACTCACACATTTGAATACACGTTAAATTTATAATATATTTATAAAATATTCCTACATATATTAAAGTACATTAATTCAACACACACTCAGTTTTTTTACTGAAGCATTTAAACAATTATAAACACCATATAATTTTTTTAGTATACATTATTATGATGATTTTTCTTAATGAAACGTTAGCCGCTTAACAATTCTGTATAATCTATTTTGATTTAGCTGTAATAAAATACTGATGCTTTCAATACTGTTTTTAAATATGTCCAGCTATTTAATTAAAAAACAATTAATTTACCAATATATATTTGACGTTTTTTTATCCACTCTTTCAGTCAAAGACTAAAATAAATTTAATAATTTATTAATAATACAACAACAATTAAATACAATTTCTTTATTACTAAATAGAGTTTTATATTAACTATTAATACTATATACTATTAATTAACTTATATAATTAAATAGCTTTTTATATTAAGTATGATTTTTCGATAATTAATATAACACTAAAAATTCGATATATAATTATATATGTATAATATATCTGTATAATTATATATTCATTTTGTGATGTAATACTTCATTACATTATGAATTTAATTTCATTCAAATCAAATTGCTAATTCAATATTGAATTTAAATTTGATATACTGTGTATTTAGGAGTGATTTTCTTGTCTAATGTCGATTTATTAAATTAAATGAATTGCTTAATTCACATATATGGAAATTTGATAATAATACAATTAACACACATTAAAAATTAAAATAAATGCAATAAACCTTCCATTGTATTTGAAATAATTATCTAATGAAAATTAGTTCTTCGATCCACAACTGTCGATAAACTCATCCGTCAGTCTAGAATACTGATATTTACTGCTTTAGATGCTTGAAAGTTATTAAATATTTCTCATCTTTTAAGTACATACAAAAAATTTTCAAATATTTTATAAAATGATTTGTTGACTTGTTTTAACAGTTTCATATACACTAATTAGAATTTAATGCTTTTGGTACAGAAACAAGTTTCGATAACATCCCATATTGTTGAAACACTAAACTAACTTTAATATATTATATGTAAATACTATATTTAAACGAATTCTAATTATTGTGCATTTACATAAAATGATCTAATTTATAATCCAAATAGATTTGGTAAAAAGAGTTCATAAAAGAACATTATTCAGCAATATTTTAATTAATTGAATACATTTCAAACAACAAACGAGTTCAATTTATAAAACATTATATACAGATAAAAGATTTGCTCTTTTTCAAAAATAATGAAACTTTTATTCATTATCATAGATTAATAATGGGCAAAGCGTACAGCATACATTTGTATTGAATGTTCG
>JABFOX010000048.1:0-24314 GCA_022817665.1 Axea sp. ZL-2020
TTATTATTATTATTATTATTATTATTATTATTATTATTATTATTATTATTATTATTATTATTATTATTATTATTATTATTATTATTATTATTATTATTATTATTATTATTATTATTATTATTATTAACCCCAAGGAAGGCACACGCCTGCAGTGTTCATACATCCAGTATAACGGTTCAAAATATACTAACTTCTACTAATGTACAGACTAATTTAAAGGAAAAAAAGTTTCTTATAACTTCTACACCTACGCCAGTATCTATATCTCCAGATGTTTTTCAGAAAGCTGTATTACTAAAAATCATTCTTATATCATATTTCAAATCACATTGTTGAAATAAGAGCAAGCATTTTATTTCTTTTAAAATAAAGTACAGTAAAGTGGTTTTTGGAGATACTTATTTTTCTTTATGTATGATTTTATCATTATTTACGACTAGATATGAAACAAGAAATTTAACACATCCTTCAAAAATCAGTCCACTGTATTTTAACTTTAAACTAAACTTATCTCATCCTCTTTTTTTATTTTATATGTTATAATAAATAAATTAATATACACTTATAAAACTTTTCAATCAAATCAACTTATTCATTATCATTATTTATTTTACTTCGTATAATATTAATAATATTTTACAAAAACCATATAAATATGAATTAACGACAAAATACAATCTTAACAATTATTTGCAAATTATATTATAACATTTTAATACTTTGGATAAAAACTGATCCCTTATCAAGAAAAAAAAACATTAAAGATATAAAAGATGTTAAAAATCTCAATTACATTTTGTATTATCTTGAATATATTACTTATATGAAACATATGCATTTCCCAAGATTGTTGTGGAAAATATATATATCTTCCAATTTTGCTTTTAATGTAATAAATTATATTACATTTAACAATAAATGTTACAAAATAAAAACAAACTGATACATTTATTTACGTGTTAAGATGGCCTCGTTTAACGCTGTTTCGTTTATCACTGGAACATTTGGAACGTATTTCCCGCATTACGGGTAGTCTTACTGTACGATGAAAAAGTTCTATTTTATAAGTATTTTCGTCATTGCACATTATTTAAATTTATAATTTATATTTATTTTTATCAAGATCGAATGTGGTATTTTGTGTATATATAATTTTGGAAATTAAATCTTTATTATATTTTATATGTATGAATTTTATTATTTTTGGAAAAGTAATTCTTTATAAATGAAATGCTTGTCTTTCTAATCAATATTTTTTTTTCTATAATTCTGAGATTTCATAAATAATTATAATTTAAAAACTCCAGTCTACAAACTAAATTGTACCTATTTTATATGAAATAGACATGTTAATTTTACAGTTTGGAGTAAGAAAATAAAATATTTCGAAACGTCAAAATATATACAAAATACTCTTGCTCGTTTCTTTTTATGATTGAATCAAATAAATATTAAAAGAACAATTAATAAAATTAAATATTTTTTTATTTTATTATTTTTATTTGTAATTTATGATTACGCTGTAATTTTAATATGTATTTTTTGCATACAGATATTCTTTCTTGTTTTTAATTTTATTACAACTAAATTTTAGAGTTGATGGACTTTTTAAGAATCGTAAACCTATAATTTATGATGCTTGTTTATATTAAACAAAGTCTAAAACTATAATTCATATTTTTAAATTTGTCGGTATGTTAAAAGACTCTGAATTGTAACTTTTTTTTTGTTTCCAAATATATATATATATATAATATATTGCTTTAATGTTATAACTACCATTTTTCACGTTTCTTTCTGTTCAGACTCAAAACAACTGTATTGTGTTCATTTTTGTTATTGAAGTCCATGAGAATATTGCTAGTTTAGTGGTAATATGTGTAAATTACAAACAAAAAAAAAAAACAATCACAAATACTTAAATCAATTATAAAGCAACTCACTCGCTTCGCATTGAACCCATAAACTTCGTTATTTGATCAATGGTAACATGAATTTATGAAATGCGCTTTGCAATATAAAGCTAAGAAAACTCGAAGCAGTTGTTTGTTCAAATCAATTTTTAAGACGCTTTTAAGAAAAACCCACATTTAGTGATTCTTTTTCAGTTATGCGCATGCTTATTCTTGCTTTCTTACGGTATGTCTTCGAGTAAGTGGTTTTCTTGAAAAATGTTTCAAACTTTGTGTAAGTAGAAAAAAATTATTACTTAGTGTTTATTAAAATTTGAAACCGATTGAATGTACAGAAATTAAAGTATTAATAGTTTAACGTTTCAAATTTGTTGCGCAATGAATGAAAGAATTCCGTCGTAATAATAATTTTATTTTTTTCGACGAACACATTTTTCTGAAAAAACCTTTTACGAAGGTTAATGTTAAGTTTGGACAAGTTTAGAATTTATATACACAAAAAAAGTTCATTATAATAATAATTTCGAAAAAAAAGGTTTAAATTTATTCAAACAAAAATTACTGTACTATATAAGAAGCATTTTCCAATTGATCTTACAAATGTGGGTTTATGAGTAGGTAAATAAAATTTGGTAATTGAGTTTATGTATTTATAATATTGTTCAAAATGTATATAATGATATACATGTTGATAAAATGTATTGTAAAATGTTGTAATAACTTAATTATAATTCAATGGAGAAAAAAGTTGATATAAAAATATGCTTCTTAATAATTAATGCGAATATTGGGTCTGCGTCATCATACACTATAGTAAATTTATTACAAACTGTTTTTCTCTGTGCAATTACAAGAGATTCAACATCTTAATTGTTATTAGAATATTAAAAATTGATGAAATCTACATAGAAGAAGGATATATAAAAAAAAATATTTTCTCGGTAGGATTTTATCAAGTCAAACTCTGGAATTTTTCTGATCCGTGACAATTCTTTACAGTATGATTTGAAAAATGACGCTTAATTAAATTATACATAGACATCAGTTACAATAACGTAAAGATTAAATAAATATTCAATAATATTTTAGATACATTTGGATACATGTTTTTGGTTCCCATTTTTGAATAACAGCTTTCTGTTTCTGATAAATGAAAATAATAAAATACTGCATAATACGTTCCATGCTTCTTAAAGGTGCATGGTGTAAAGCTGGTAAAAAAATCATAGATTCATATAAAAAGTGCCATCAACTATAATAAGATTTTATTATTAATAAAATTGTTAACAACATTGTTCCTTAAAAAATGTAGTTTGGTTTATTAAGTTTTTAGAACTATATGATCAAATATATAACAGAATTCTTCTTCTTTATTTGTTGTAGTGTACATTTTGGCTCGTTTTTATGACATTTAGAATCAATATCTCAAAGAATATTAACAAAATTTGTATGCTGTATTTCTGTAAAATAATTTTAGATCACGTGTAAAAGAAGACTACTTACGAGGGGCGTTCAGTAAGTCCTTAGAAAATCCAGTTATGGGGCTCGTAGCACCGAAAAACGTTTGTTTTTACTACTCATCATCTCTTTCTAAACTGCGGTTAATAATTCAGTCTTATCTATCACGTGATTTCATTGTCATGAGCAACTGAAACAACAAAATTGTGTTTACTTAGAAAAATGGAAAACAACGAGTTCTGTGTGTAGATTAAATACATTTATTTAGAAGACTTAACACTAAACGAGAATTAAATTGGGCTGGATAGAGATTATGGCACGTCTGCTTTTGTGTTTATGATTGTTAACAATTGGTTAAATGAGTTTAAACATGGCCGTAAATTTACAAATGATGATGTTCGGGACGTCCAGCAGAAGTGATTTCCTCTGAAATAATTGACACAATTCACGATGTGGTTTTGATGGATTGATGAATTAAAGTTTGTGAAATAGTAGAGACCACAGGTATATCATAAGGTACAGAGGTTTCAATTTTGGACGGAAACTTAGTTGTGATAAAACGGAGGTGTCGTGTTTGCTCTTAGTGGAGAATAAACGTAATCATGTGATCGATTCGAAGGTTCGTTTAGCGCTGTTTTAATGTAAAAATTATAAATAGTTTTAGTATAAATATTTTATTAAAGCTTGTAAATAAAATCCTTGGTTCAATACTGTTCGATGTGCCAATATAAAGCTTCAATATAATGTTATAGTAATTTAATCAATTACTGTAGATTATATATGAATTATACACAAATGGTATATAATCTTATGAATTGATTCATAAGAAATATTTATATGAATCACGTATAATTCATATACTGATCATACAAAATTCACATACAGGTGGTATGTGTTATATTTGAATCATGTACGAATTGAATACGGTTAACTTGAACTCATGTATAGGTAATATAAAATCAAAGTGTGAAGAGTAGATTTATGTTAGACAGTATTATAATATATATTATATTTTATATATTTGTGATATTTAATAATAATAATAACAACAGCAACAATAATAATAATAATAATAACAATAATAATAACAACAACAATAATAATAAACAATACATTAGCTATTATTAACAAAAACATTAAATAATAGTTTGCAAAATAAATCAATTGAATGTACAATATTATTAGTTTCAGAAAAGAAATTTTTAGATATTATAACTTCTTTCAGTATAATAAAATTTTTATTTTATTAACATTGCAGTTTTATGAGTTTCCAAACTCAAATAAATTAACCTCTATATGTTATAGCCATTAAAGTTTTTACTGGTCCTCGTTACAGGTTTAAGTAATCTACAGTTTCACGGATACAGGATATTTATAAAAAAATTGCGTTTATTTTAAATCAAAAATCAAAATCTTTAATGGTGGCAATTTTTCTGAGATTCTATTTAATATTAATATTTTTATTATAATTTTCTTTTGCAGTTTGGACTTTGTTTTGCGGATAAGTCTAGAAATGTGGTTACATAAAAAGCGAAAAATTTGAGTTGTGAAAATGTTTTTCCATTTATTGATCGTTTTCACCCTGTCTAAGGTGGTGTTATGAATATTACCGTTTATATTACACGAGCACCATGATTGATAATGAGATTTAAAAAAAAAGTAATAACTTAGTTTTGTTAACTATTTGAAATCAAGTACAATTTGACACAATGTGAGCTGAACTTAGATGATTTAGTGCTGTAGTGAAACTTGGTTAAAAAATATCTTTTCATTGATGATTAAATAATCGATAGTAAACAAGTAAATATTTATATAATTTATTGTTTTTTTTTTAATTTATTCACAATTAATATATTATTAAAATATATAATTTATTAAACATAAAAATAATTATAAAATTAATCACGTGAAAGTATAATTTTTATATTTAAAAGATTAAACTGAGAATAAGCGTAAATTATATAAGTCTCTGATGTATTGAAGTGTTTAATAACACCAGATATGGCTATACAGAATATAACATTATTTTAATGAATTCAACGTATCTGAAAGATTTTCAAATTTGCTGACAGTGATGTAAGTAACGGATAGGTCGAGTAATTGCTTCACTTAGTACAAAACACGTCCGAGAACTGTCGTTCTCACTTATTAGTGTCAATATAGACTACAATAATATTAATCATGCTTTTTGATATACATTGTCATATTTGTATATATACACAAATATGTTCAGCAATATATTTTTTTAATTCTACAGATCTCTGCTTTGTGCATAAGATTGCACCATATTATTTTCCCCATTTCATTCTACACCGCAATGTTCTCGCCCATAAGTTCTATACCACTCCTATAATCTATCTAGGTTAGGAATGTTGTTTATTTTTATTCCCTTCTGTTTGTTCGGTTTGCTCTGTTTGTTAGCATATGAAGTCCTTTCTGCTCTATTCATTCTAAAAACTCTTTTTCTTCTTTGTTTATTACAGTGTCTTTTGAGTTTCTCCCTCTCCCTATCTTCCAACTTTTATCGCTCTCATCTCCACATATCCTTGCGTTAAAATCACCTATTTTTACCTTTTCGAGTAACTCTTACTCTACATTATTCATGATCCTCAAAATTTATATTGATATTTATACATCATTCCATTTCCACGTTTTTTACCCTCATCTTACATAATTCCATTTTCATTCTTTTTAAACTCATCTTATAACTCATTTCATTATTGTAAATCTACCGAAAATGAAATATACGTCGGCTCTGAAATAAATAAATGCAATTACACCTGGGCATCGCCACGAGCAATTTGTATCAAGGTTTCTCTCAATCTTTTTATACATTTTCAGAAAAATATTTTTCTATTAACGGGTAAATTATTTCTAATGTTACAATATATATATATATATATATATCGATTTTTAGCTTGGTATATGTAATGAAAGAGTTGATTTACTATTTCACACACAATTTTACACAAATATGTATATTCAAATTATAAGAAGATGAAAGATTACAATACAGGCACGGTGATCGTGGTAGTAATCTGTGCTAATGATTAGTGTAGGAAAATACGGGAAAGTGGGGCGTGAAGTATCTTCGTTTCAGTAGAAATAAAAAAACACTTTTTCAATAATTGCTCTAAATTCAGGTAGCCCGATTTTAGAACGTCCATATATCAGATGAGTTAATTTGAAACGAATGCTCAGCTGATCAAGCATGTGTATCAGTTAATTACTTATCATATAAGTAGATTGAACATAAAATAATTCTTCATTGGTCAGGAGATATCGAGAGTATAGTATTAAGTATTTTTCGTTTTGTCACCATTGTACCGTGTTTTGTTATGCAGATATTGTAAATATTAACAATGTCAAATTCAAAATTAACAATTTTAAGAGAATAAGTAGAGGATTTTAATATTGCGAGACAGATGAATGCCAGATAATAATTAACACTATTAAATAATAACCCAGTTAAATAAAAAGCGAACCAAAACTATATAAATGTAGGTGAAATAAAATATATCACAGAAGGTTTTCAAACCTGCACAAGAATTACATAATAAAAGTTTAACTGTTTGAGATTCCATTGGACATTTTTTTATCTGAACTATTTAATATACGTAAATTCAACTGTTTTTCTCAAAGTTATGAAATTCATAGAAAATCTCAATAACATAAACATCATTTTCAGAAATACTGGCAGGATGCCTGAAACGAATAAATACTTTTGCGAAAAATATGATTTGGGTCGTTTAAAATAGACGAGTAAACAATTTTTTAACATGTTTTCTGTAACTAAGATCCTGTTATAATAAAATCTCATACAAATTATAACTATAAATTATAATTCAAAATAATATTTGATTAAACAATTGAATGTTAATTTAATTTAATCGTTAAGATTAAAAAATGTAAAAGTTAATCCAGAAATGAATTTCAAACACTGTGCATTGTTCTGAGTGCTCTGAGACTATCATTTCGAACGTGAAAACGTGACCAACCTTTTAAAATTCAAGCTAAATAGAGAACCAGTCTTAGAAAGAATCATTTTTGTTATACAATCATTAATTAACAAAAAGTAAAATGAAATTTGGCTGTTTGATCATTATCTAACCTTTTACTTTTAGTCCTATCCTTATCTTATCACGGGGTAATCTTCGTTTGATAAGTTTTTCGTTTTTAAACAAATTACTTTCTAGTTTAT
Source organism: Axea sp. ZL-2020 (assembly GCA_022817665.1). Lineage (NCBI taxonomy): Eukaryota > Metazoa > Arthropoda > Insecta > Hymenoptera > Scelionidae > Axea > Axea sp. ZL-2020. The sequence continues at coordinate 7,573 of JABFOX010000048.1, forward strand.
CTAGGCTTATCTAGTTTACCGATTATTGTATCCTATGACGAAAAGTGGTAACATCAATTGTAGGTCAGCATCGGATTAAGGTTAAACATCCCATGCATAAAATCAATCTTTCTTTTACACCGAGTCTTTTTCGCCCGTAAAGTAAAGGTAATTTTTATGCGTTAAATGTAAATATCTTTAGTAACACCACGCGATGCGTGCTATCGTATGCTCCATGCTGGAGTCATACTACTGGCAAAGACATCGTTACGTTTTGTGCGTTTCTGCAGCGTCGTATATTTTTTCCAATTGTTTTTTCTGAAAATTCATTTGTTCCACACGTCAATAAAGCTTCTGCAGTATTAAATAATTTTAATACCTTATTGCACAAATCTCAGTAATTGTGAATCGGAACAAATACTAAATATAAAATACTTTGTTATACTTAATCTTTACCAAATTAAACGAACGTTAATTCATATTGGAATTAATTGTAATTTACAATCTGTGTGAATTTACAACCAGCTCGAAAATATTCAAAACTACAGTTTTTTACCATGTGTTACACAAAAATAAAACTGTCGTCCTTCTTACGATATGTGAATCTACGATGTTAAAAAAGGACAATACTGCATTGAACAAAAGTATAAGTATCATAATTATACCAACTGATTCTTTAGATCAGTTTCGTTACATTTATTGCTATTGAATCTGAAAACTGCACAATACTCTTTTTCTATTCAATAAATAATTGTTATATTTATAATAGAATGAGAGTCGAATTCTTTTTATTAATCTTTTCATTTAACCACGACTTGTAAAATTTTATTATGTATATTTATTTCATCTTAACGATCGAATTTATATTATGACTATCTTATAGTACTAATTTAAGAAGCACCCTTAGAAGAATCATATGTGGTGGTATTTCCGCCGATGTATGTTTCTTATAAACAATTATGAAAAATAAAAATAAATATAAAATATATATCAGTTACGAATTGAAGTGAATGACTGTCTCAGATGCACAAGTGTCAGTAATGTAATCGTTGCATCTTTTTTTCGTTATTTTTTTTTTACTTTGTCTAACTTTTGATTTTCTCTCGTATTTTAATTCTTGATCGTTACAATTTTTACTTAGGAAATTGGAATTAAAACTTGTAATTAGAGTCTCAACCGACCCGAAGTCATAGAGATCGAGGCGACTGAGGCAAAGGCATAAATTAGCATAGGCCAAATGTGAAATGAAAGTCACATGAAAATGCTTCGATTAACAAAATCAAATGTTCCCGTGACGGGTGTAAGACTCAACTTGAGTGACTCCAGCGTCACACCAATTTTGAGAGAAGAAATTCGAAGTGAGGATGAAGGAACGCAACTGGTGGTGGGAAGTGAAAAACCGAAGAGTTTTTGAAAAAAGAAATACACTCGAGGAAGGCTCTCAATCGCGAGACCGTCGAGCGTGGAAGACTCTCGACTGCGAGACTTCTCGAAAAGAAGCTCATTTCCGATTTGCCAAACCGCGAACGCTCTCTCTCGACTTCCGGGGTTTTTGTTATGTTATCTAATACGACAAATTTCTATTTTGACGAAATATTTTGATACGAGCTTTATTCGAAGTTTTGTATGAGAAAAATGTCTTGCATGAGTCGCATAGCATATGTCTCTGTCGAGAATGGTAACATGCGGTAATGTTTTTGCATTAATTTTATTGTTTGTTCGTTCTCGAAAAATATGAATCATTGTGAGTAAATTTACGCAAAAATAAAGAAATCATTTGTTTATTAATATAAATATTGATATAAAAATCAGGACTAATTATTATTAACTTAGAATCTTTCTAAATTTACAACAAAGCCAAATTTATTCATTAAATTAATCTCAACTTATACTCAGTTATCTCAATAAGTCTAAAATATAAAAACTAATATGGAAAACAATGCTTTGCCAAATTCGTAAAATAAAGAATGAATTTTATGCACGTTCAGCGTGCACAATATAATTATTTGCATTCTCGTGAGAAAATAATCTTATTTTACACATGGATATGAAAAACTTAAATCCATGTATACAAAATTTAGCCTGGCGGATACAAAATTCTTATTCCACTTACAGAACTTGTCATAAATACAATTTTATTTTGCATTTTTACAGAAACATATTGTTTGTACAAAATGTGAAACCATATGTTAATTTGTGTAGCAAATTCACACTCATTGGAATCATCAACATTTCATTTTTGATACGTAATTTTTTTATTTAAATATATTCCAGATTTATGATATTTCAAAGTTTATTTAACACAATTTTTGTTTTTTAAGTCATCAAGACAGAGTGTTAGAAATTTCGAATATTAGTAATAAAATGGAGGAATTTATAATAATGCACAAATAGTAACATAATATAGCACATTGTTTGAAGGAAAAAATTGAATTATAATTAACATTATAGAAAAACATGCTTTATAAGCCTAAATAATTGTAAATAATCCAAGAAGAAATGTTATCAATGTTTACATATAGAAGATGATGAACGAATATTTACAAGAGTGTTCAGCTAAATTTTATCATTATATAACAAATTCTTATAAGTAACAATAATACATCTATCTCTTTTTTTTAATTGCTCATAATTGTTCTTTTATGATATGAGGAATATGATCATTTTAAAATGGCAAAATTTAATTTCAAAAGCGTTCCAACTTTCTGAAAAAGGTTCTTTTATTAAATGAATTTTTGTGAAACGAATATAATATGAATTTTAGTAGACTTTTTAACAGTATGTTGTACGTGAAATAAATAAATAAAAGAGACTGCGAAGATGAAATTAAATCGAATTTATTTGATATTATTATCAGTATTAAAAGTTTAAAGAATATGTGCATATTTCTTATTTGCACATAAAATCTGATTTATATTAAATAAATGGGACAAGTTTTCGTATATCAAACGATATTTTCAGTCGTAAGAATATCGTTATGGTTAACTTCATTCTATGGAATTTCAATTCAATTCTTATAGCTGAATTAGATTTTGTACAAATGCATTTTTTTCTTTCAATCTAATTCTGATTTTAATAATTTGGAATCTTTTCGTTTAAACATTAAAAACACTGAATTAAGATTATAAGGATGTGGTATGTTTGAATATATAACTGAAACTTGTAGAAAATGTTTAAAAGCCTTGGCTGATAAATTGATATGTGTGTAACAGACATATGATAATTTGATAACTAATATTTCTTCATTTATAAAATCATAACACTTTTCTAATTTAAACAAAAGACAATTACAAACATCACTATTAATTAAGTAAAGTGTTAATGATCGTCTGCAATTTATGTTTGAAGTCGTTTTGATAACGTTTAATATAGTAATTTTTACAATCAAAAAAAGAAAAAAAAAAAAGAATGGATTTTAATAATGTATATAAAAAGATCAAATTACATTTTATTAAGTTACAATGTAAAAAAAGATATAATCTGGTTGCATATGACATTATATATATAACATTTTTACACGATGAATGTAATTTTACATAATTAACGTAAATTTACAGATATTTACAGCATAGATATTATTTATGAACAATATTATTATAATGCATTTTGTTTAAACATTAATTTCACTTAAATTGTGATCAAATTAAGTATTTGTTTTATGTATTTTATATCACTGCCATAATTTGTGTCCATTTTATTGTAATTAATGTAAAGTAATAAAAAACTGTAAATTATTAAAAAAATATTCAGTTTCATTTGTAGACATTAATTAATATGGAGTTATTTTTTTTATTTTGTTGATAAAGAGATACATTAATGTAATAAAATAAAATATTTAATATAAATGTACATTTTTATGGACTATTTGATCGCTATTAACAGTAGTAAAGTCAAGCTTGTTTCTGTGCGGTAAATAAGGACCGTATAAAAGAAATCGTACAAAAAAAAATTCGTAAATTTCATAAATACTTATAATGAATGATTTTTTACAACATATTAGAGAACAATACACACAAAAATAAAATCGTAAAAAAGGACCGCGTAAAAAAAAATGTTTGTATTAATAATAAACTAACAAGACAAAATGATTCATCTAAATAAATATTGTAATATTAGCAAGTTAGAAGTTAGTTTTCATACATTTTAAAGTATAAAAATAAACATTTACAGATACAATAAATATACAGTGTAACTTGACTGAAGTCAAGTAGATTTTAAGAGTCCTATTAACACGCGTCAAACTATTTACTAATACATTACTCACATATGCAACGTGTTGTTTTTCTAACAAACAATGCTTCATTTGAAATACATGAATCTCAGGAATCAAGTTCCTCTGCAATTTACATTCCTAAAGACATACTCTGTGATTCCAGAAAAGTTATATTATTTCAAATTATAATTTAATGGTTTAATACAATCATTTAATATTATGGTGGTCTTATTCTATTTTACGATATGGTGTTTAAGAGCAAATGAAGTACATAAATTACAAAAAGAAGTTGTTTAATTCAATGGTTGAGTTGATGTTAAATAGTCCATGATATGTGATAAGGTTAAAAGCAAATTCAACGAAAGCACTGATAAGACCTTTTAGCGGGCAATTTGACGGTTAGAAAGAATCAGCACAGTAGATTATAACAAATTCCTAAAGATTTGTAGAAATACTATAATCCCATTAGACTGAACTCTGGGCATGTGTAAGTGGTAAAATTTAATTTTGTCTGTTGAGTGGCGTATTTTATAATTTGAGATTTGTAGTTAATTTGAACAATTCTTGTTGAAATTATAATTACTAATAATATTTATAAATAAAACTATTAAAATTATGTGCAAATATCATTTCTTGAAGATAGAAAGAGAATAAGAAGAAAAATATAATTAGAAAATTATTTTTTAATTATATATCTTATTATACATAAAAGATTTAAACACATTAAAAAATTAATGTTTTTTTGAAATCTTAATATTGCATTACTTGCTATATGCACATCATCATAATTGTAAGTACTAGAGTTGTAGTAAAAGTGAAATTGCGTTGCAATCCTACTACATGTAATATTGATCTACCAATGCAGCGTTGTATATGCAATTTTAATTTTCGAGGAATAAATTCTTTTATTCTGTTATTTTTTTTATTTTAAATCAAATTGAATAAAATACATTTGTATTTTTTCTATTATATTTTAACAACGTTATTGGTATGAAAAGTTTTATTTAATTACCGATGTTTTAAAATAGAATTTGATTGTTATAAATAACTACACTCTAATAATTAAAATTGCGATAAGAACTGGTGTGCAGTGTAATTAAAATAAACAATAATAAGCAATTAATAATTTTTACACTGAAATAATTTATTACGGCTTTAGTACGAAATATTTTAAATTTAGAATATAAATGATAAAAATTGATTATTCCGATAACTTTCGGATATGCAATACAGATGTATAGATAGATATGTTTAATAGTATATAAATTAGGTTTTACACAATCTTATAATATACGCGTCTTCATATATAACAAAAAAATAATAATATGAATACTTGCATATTTATTTATTCTTATAAATAAGAATAGCTAAATTGAAGCGCATATGTTTGAGTAACTGTGCAGCTTATGTATGAATTTACTCAAATCTATTAAAAATGTTCCTTCATATTTATACTAATTTTTATTATCTAAATACTTCAATACTTTATCGCTTTAAGGCTTTATTCAAGTGTATTCCACGTCGTACTTATATTCAATTTATGAATACTATACATTTTTTAAGTGAAATTTTCTTTAATTATAAATACAGCATTTCTGAAAATGTCAGATTTTCTCCTCTTTTTTACCCCGTGTTTCACTTACTTTTATTTTTATTAAATCAAATTTAAAGGTTTTTATTCCAAGTCTTAATATTTGTTTCGACTTACTTCCTTATTTAAGTGAACAAAATATTAGTTAATACATTTCTGTTAAATAAACTGATTTAGGTCTTCTTATACAAATAATACGTATAGACACGTACATACATATATATGCCATTATTAATGTAAATGTGTAACATAACTGGAAGTAATAAATTCGCGTGATTACAAAAGGTATATTGTGACGAATAAAGCATTTTCAGTTTCATTTATTTATTACATATAAGCCAAATGAATAATAACAAACTACAGTAATTATGGAACTGGTGAGTGGTAATTGTTGATGATAATAATAATACACGAAAGCAATCATGAATGTAATTTAAAACATGTTGCTCAAAATGTGTTAATTTGATGTCATACGTACAACACGAATAGTCTATAACGTTGAACAAACGAAGTTTATCAAAGGCATAGAAATTTCGTGGGAAATGGAGAGAAGCAAGGCATATAGGAGTCCTTACCGAACACGCTTTACGCTTTTCAAGTTTCAGTCATTTCCTGAAGTCCAACGCTATGTGCTTATCCTCAGCTTATTGCTTGCCCAAAGTAAAGCGAATACATGCGTCTAACGTATGTATTATTGTATGTATGTATGTATGCGTTTAACTCACAGCAAACTACGGAAAGATAAGCACTGTGATCAACCACTTAAGGGCGGAATATACGAAGGGTAATCCTTATTTAGCCTCTGAAGGGATACGGCGTGGGAGTAAGACAACAGAGAAGGATACACCGTATGCTTTACATGTACCTATTCAACAAATGGAATACGCCACGTTTTCTCCACTGCACCGTTCATCACTGTGATAGACGTAAATTGATGAATGTCAACTTACCTAAGTATGCTACTTTTGTTGAATATAAATATTTTACTATATATAATGTATAACGTTAATTTATATAACTCTTATAAAATTTTGTACACTTTTTTTTCTTATCTTTCAGATACTAAAAGAAATATATATAAAAATAAATAATTTAGTCGATTTAGAAAAAAAAAATCTTCATAAAAATGCAACATTATCACATTTTGAATTGCGTGATTAGAATTAATTAATTATTCCATAAGAAAAATAATTCTTGGTTGGAATAAACAACGTTTGCGTTAATAAGTGACAAACAGAAGTTTTAGTTCAAGACAAAACTATTTAATGATATAATACGTGAGGAAAAATTATGTTTGAAAAATATACTATACATATCATTCAAATAGCATACTCATGTAAGTAGACAAAAAAAATTATATAAATATGTTTTATTCGTTATCATAAATACAATAAAAATATGGATATTATTATATAAATATATGATGGGTATATATTATATTGTATAACAATGTATTTTATTTAATCGAGTATTTCGTATTTACATTATACAAAGCAATTTTATATAAATAACTATTTTAACGAACTAATAAATATTAAAATTAATTTCCTTGTTATTTTTAAATCCAGTTTAATAAAACGGGAAGCTTATATTTAACGTTGATGATAAATTATTTTACGGGTATATTTAATCTAACGAAATTTAAATAAATGAAAAGTTGTGCACTCGTACAAAATAAATGTATGTGCACTTATTTAAATCTTATAGGTTTTCCACTTATTATAATTAAATGAATACACACGTATAAATTAAAGAATTTCCACTTATTCACGTTTAGAATGTAGAATCGTAAAACAATCGGAAAAAGTACCGTAGATGCGTAAATAATTACAAATTGCATAATCAAAATTAAACTACATTAATTTGACGCATATAATTTTTTTCCATTTTAATGTAATTTTATAATAAATTTAAATTTAACTTCTTTCACCATATATTATTTTGCATAATTTATCACATTTCATTTTATTCTGGTCAAAAAAAAACTATTATAATTATAATAAATGGATTTATTTAGTAAGCATTAGAATTTATTACTTCAGAATTTCTTTTTAAAGATAAGACTTAATATTAATAACGCTTGCAGCAAGCATAGAAAATACATTCGAATTTATTTTACATAACTATGTTTACTGTGAAGTAAAACATTACTTTTTCGTCATGTGTAAATTTATAAATTGAAGTGATATTTGTAATACTTTTATTAATGTAAATATTGAATAAGTTGTTTTAATAATAATGTATTTTACAAATGAATAAATGTGAACTTTACCGTGAATGTTAGTTAAATAAATACCCGCTTTTAAATTTATAGTTGAATTAAAATTTTTAGTAATTATGAAACATTAATTATTTGCTAATATTGGGAGCTTTTGATATTAGAAATATCTTAAATATTCGTTATGCGTGGATAACATACGATTTAATATGCATTTAGTAATATAATATAGTACTGTAGACATTTCTTTACAATATGAATTAGTTGAAATTTTTATAATAAATGTATGTTGTATGTTAAAAAATACTGCATTATAATTGATTAATTTAAATAACTTAATTCAATATAATTTCATGTTTGAACGAAACTATAAAAAACTTAGGCATGAAATTTAATTTATCTATCTCCGAGATAAATATATTGATACATCTATACTGAATTGAAGGGCGTGTATGATTGTTGAGTATTAGTAAAGCTACAGAAATAATTACTGCAATTAATTACTACTCATTATACTATTTTTTTGTATTTTTTACATTATAATTAATTATAGTTATAAAAGTAGTAAAAGATTCAACTAAATAATATTTTCCATCAATAAATCAAACATATAAAGCAAAAAGGTTAATAAATATAAAATATTTTTGTTTAATTTCTAAATATGATTTCTTTGTAATTATGTATTATACTGCAAGGTGCATCACGGGTTGTGATTCACTGTTAACTTTTACTGCATATATTTTACATTATTTTTATAATTAACTTCATGATTTATCAAAATCCTTTTATTGTAAAGACTGTCAAAAACACTTACATTTGAAATGCACAAACTTGACAGCATTACACGTAAGATATTTAAATCCGAGAAAAGAGACGCTGAAATTCACCTATGAGGATTTTCATCGTGCTATTTATATACGATTTTAAGTTGTAAATAATGAATCAAATTAAATTAAAAAATTACAATAATGAATCAATTTATTCTGTTAATACAGTTGAATATAACAAAATCATTGAAGAGATAAATAATAGAGAATCACATATAAATAATTACATTTTATGCGATATAAGAGATTATAATTTGATCGACTAAATTAAAAAAAAAAAAAAGGAAATGATTTAAGTTAAAAACTGTAAATTAAATTTTTGTTACTGAATATAAATTAAAAGTTCGCAACTGAATTGATATTCCATAAATCGATGCAAATTATCATTACAAATATATATTAATAAAGTGTATTAAACAACAATAAAAAGTAATTAAATTGAAATACCATCCAGTATTATGATGATTAGTTAGGAGGTTGATGATTAGAAGGGAAAGAAAAAAATTAATATATTAAAGATTAGATCAAAATTGATATTGGAACATTAAATAAAGATAAAATATGTAAAAATATAGTAAGATTATGTTTCATATCATTTTGGAAAAAATCTGGTTAAATAACTAATTTACCAACAAATTATAATTGTATATTCGTGACGATTATTATTTTCCATGAAGAAATGCAAATATTGTAGTATAGTTGGTTTTATTAGTAAACAATAACATTATATATCATACAAAATTAGAACGAGTATGTTAAATAAATGAGTAATACAAATGGGTCATTACAACTTATATATTCGTTCAGGTTAAACTAAAATTATTTTCATATTTAGAAAAAATTGATAAATAAACATTGTTTACATTAAGATACCAATTCTGACGCTATACCAGTTATGGCAATAATGAATACGGACCATTGACAAGAAATTTTCTAGGTGTATATGGCGTCCGGTTGGAGCTCATTGTAAAGGAAACGATAAATTGAATAATTACAATTGTATATAGTAGAAAGTTTGGATCAAGATCAAGAGAATGGTATTGTATTATAATTGAATTATAAATTACAGGAAAGGAATATTATACGAATTATATTGAATATCACATTGAAGTATCCTATTAGGAAAGTAGTTATTAAATATTCGGATGTTAAGAATTTGATTTGAAATTCTTTTTGTTTAATGCATCTTATAAACTGGAGCATGTCACTGGATAATCGTTCACTCAGTGGGGAAATAAATGCTAACGATAGAAGTTGATCAAGATCAGTTGAATTGTGAGTGCTAGCATTATAAGGAGTTCATATGAGATAGTGAACCACAGTTGAATACAAGTTTTTATTCTGGTTTCAAAACATTTAAGTTACGGAATCCTATAATGTCCCGAAATAGTAAAATATGGTCATCTGACTTAGGATACAATTTGAGCGTTTATAGTAAATACCCCGTGGTAGTACAACCAGGCTGAAGAATCTATATATTAAAATCATGAGTAACTTAGACCCAAATTTTATTCTTAATATATCGTGCGGTAATATTTTGTATATTATTAATAAACTGAGAAGTGAATGAATCAGTGCAGTGAGAAAAATATAGAATGTTATTTTTTTATACATTGTATAAAAATGTATAAAATATTAAAAGAATTACCGTAATAGTCCAGTAATTTGTACGAAGAATCACAAAATATTTACATTTGAATCGAACTTTGCCAAATTTGATGGTAATTTTTCTGTGATTTTATTATTATATTTGTATTGATATCTAGTATGATAATTTTTGTTTAAAATTACGTAATTTATTTTATAATTTTCCTCTGTATATAATAATATAATTAGAATAATTTGATATTTTAATAATTTAAAGAGATATTATTAGAAACTTTTTTTAAAAGTTTTTATTAGAAATGTAGAATATTTATTAAACAAATGGTTGGTACATAACATAGTAATGTAGAAAAGGTATTGAAATTAAGTGTGTCTTTAAAAAATGTTTCAGAATTAAAAGTACAGTATGAAACATTTCGAATGAACGTGGATTAAGACTTTAAATGAATTTTAAATGATAATTTCCACATTCACGTAAATTTTTACGCGAAAAAAATAATACAAGTCTAAACTTTGGTATGCTGAAATACCATTAACTATTGTTTATTTTATTAAAAATCTTGTTACGTTAATTGTTTTATTATTGATTTCACATCTGCGATGGAATCAATAACAGTTATTCTTTTTTCCAGATTCAATTCTTCAATGTCATAGATATTACTGCTTTAATAATATCATTTATTTCGACCAAAAAAAATATTTATTTTAATATGTATGAATATAATTTATATTTTGTTAAATTGTTTTACCAATATATTTCTGTGCATTATACAATTTATAATATTTCTTTTTTTAATTAATAAATTACAGTCACATGCATAAAGTTCTAATAAATGAAACTTTTTGAAATGTATGCAATTTATAAAATAAATGTTAAATAATTGTATTATTCACAAATAAATTTCATGAATAATTTTATATTTCTTTTTACTTGCCAGTAATTTTATTTTAATAATATATTATATTATTAATTAAATTATTATGCAATTGCTTTAAAAAAGTAAAAATTTATTTCTGCTACCATGCAATTAAAATAAATAACTAGCTTTTAATAAATTTACTTTATTAAAAGAACGATTTCCAGAAATTTTAATACGTCTGCATTTTTTCTTTTTATTTTCTATATTTTATTATTTACTTGTTCGAATTGGAAAACACATTTTTGTATATTTGTAAATATTAATATTAATTTACCGACATACTAATAATAAATTAGAACGCGTAAAGTATCAGAAGTATTTTTAAATTATTACAAAATTCATGAAATGTTTTTTATGAGAAATAATTATTAATTTATACAGTCTTATAAAAAACAAATTTTTTTAATTTTGCTTAATATTAATCTTTGTAAAAATAATTAAAATTAGTAATATTTAATAAAGAATTACATACTTTTATACAGCTTTTTTCTGCAACATTATTATCAATGGAAACGTTATCAAATGCTTCGCTCTTCAATGGGCCTTTCTTTCCTGTAAAACGATCATTACATTTTTAATTATCTTATTTATGACGTTCTTCATTAATTACATGCAATACAAAGACATTTTTTCTAATTTGAATATGTCCCTAAAATAATATAACTACTTTAATTTTTTAATTCAATGATGCATTGTAATATTGAATAAAATCTGAATAAAATTCATTAAGATTATTCAATAAAGGATCGTTTGTGTAAAAATTCCACATAATACCAAACTATATATACAGAATATTAAAAGCATTAGTCTAACGTTCATTTTCAATAAAGCATGTCAAAGTGTAAAATGTATTATTTTCTTAGTAAGTTTTTAAATTAATGTAGTGTGTGTTGGAGTCAGTGTTCGTGTTATTTTTTTATGCTAAAATAAATATAATTATACAAACGGAAATTTAAATATGTTATATAAACGAGTAATTATATTGTTATTATTTTTTTTTATATTTAAATTAGAAGATGTACAATGTTATAGAATATTAGGAATTTGTCCCAGTATAAGTTATAGTCATCAACAACCATTTGACGCTTTAATGAAAGTGCTTGCAGCTCGACACAATATAACCGTAATATCGCCTATTTCACCAAAGGTATTCTATATATATATATATATATAACTATTAATGCATATTTAACAGTATTATTAATTAAAAAAACTAACAAGTATGTCGCTTATTACCTATTACATATTTCTTTTATAAGTTGTCAAATGAAAGGGGTTCGTTTTTTTTAAATATAAGTATCTAATTTTCTTCTGTATTAATGTTCAAATATTTTGTTTGATAAAATAAATATAAAATTAATTTGAACTTTGAGTCATCATGTTATAATAGGATCTGAAAGGTATCATGCATGGAAAATTCATAGAATCAATATATATATAATTAATAATTTAGTCGATATCTAGGTAATGCTTAGGTAATACTTGGTTAGTTCAGATAATATTGAAATGCGGATAAAAATATTTGATTTGTAATTGTGAATCAGACGTTTTATTTAAGCACGAGGGTCATTTGATAATTTTTTAAAAAAAGAGAGAGAGAAATTCCAATTATTTTTGTTATAATAATCAGCCACGTGGTGGATTTAACTAAAAATGTAATCGCAATCTAATGAAAGATAACTTTTGTTAAAAGTAAATCGTTTTGAATGTTACAAACGTGATATTTTGGATTTTCTAAGGACTTATTAAATGCTCCACATATTACAGAGACGATATATTTCTCACGATGTGATATGCTTATTCCATTAATTAAATGTATACTGTACTTACTTATAAATGATTATTTAATATATACAATAATTTATCAATTATCATAACTTTTTATTAAAAAGTTAATTTATTATACAGTTTAATTTATATATTATATAGATAGTTTAACTAATTTATTTTAATTACATTTTATTATTTATTTAAGTACAGAAAACTCTTATGTTTATAAAGAAACGAATTTTCCATAACCATGTTGAATAAAAGAATATACAAGTTTTACATACGTATATATTGAAAATATATCGAAAGACGTTAATCAAAATACATAATTCCTGTTTTTATATGTATTATGTATAATGAAATCATATATATTAAAACAGAAATGATGTATTTTGAATAACACCATACTTTGATTTTTATATTTTTATATAATTTTTAATAATATTTATAACAGTAAGAATTATATTATATTGAAATTATATTTTCTTACGGTATTTAAATACACTCAAATATAATCCAATCTATTTAAATACAGGAAGTTTTATTTAAAAAGACGATTAATCTTTTTTTCTGAAAAATGTATTACAAAAAAGTATTTGTTATGAATTTTTTAACTTTTAACGATAATTATTTTTAATTTGTACCTTCTGAATTTTTTAAAATCTATAAGTAATTCTATAGTTAATTACTGCTGTTAAACAAGGATTAAATTGCGTCATTAAGAACTAACGAACTGAATATTCTTTAAACGTTTACTAATAATACAATATTTTCTACAGAGATCAATAAAAAATTATGAGCACATTGATTTGTCATTTTCGTATCGTCGGGAAGATGCTACAAGACTCAGGTAAAAAATTTATAATTCGAATTAAACACGTTATAATTAAATTGCAAGTTAAAAATGTTAATTTATTGACACTTGCAGTAAAGATTAATGCATTTTCGAAAACATATACACGTTATTTGGAAATAATTTTGTTTGTATTACAAATTTAGAAACGAATATAATTTTTTTAAGTTACATATAAAACAAAAAATACAAGTACACTAGTAAAATAACTGAAAAAATACCCCTATCTTCCTTTTTAAATTTCTAGTTGATTACAAAATAAGTGCTTTTTTCAGTTATATTATGAATCTACTTTAATTTTGAAATTTCTTTATTACTCTGAGTATCGGAAAAACTCCCTTTGCGTAATCCAATTATTTATAACGACTTGTAGAATAAACAAAGTATAAAGTTGAGAATACGATAAGACTAAAAGTGTATTTATCTTTTATCACATTTTGCTGTTTGGTTTTATTACATCCTCATTTTTAAATAATTTATTGAAATAATTATTATTTTAATCAGAGAAAACATAAAAATAAAACTGGGGGTATTTTTTTCAATCGTGTTTTATTGAATTTTGATTGAATGTCAGTATTATCGGATTCATTTATACAATTTTATTTATATTAAAGGTAGTATAAATTTAGTTAAACATTTATGGAATTAACTATTATTTTTTAGACAAACGTGCATTTTACTTATATTTATAATTTTCATTATTTAATTTTGTACTCAACTTAAAATTGTCCCTGAAGTAACAATTGATAATAAACATAAATAGGTTTAATGTATTATTTTTTAATTCTGAATAAACTAAACATGTAAAAATAATCTTACATTTTAACTGATCATTCAGTAATCCATAATTATATTTAAACGAACAATTTTTGAAATATAACTAAGTCTTCACTGATGTTTTTAGATCATTGAATGTTCTATAAAACTTTTAAAAAAGTTGTTCATCATTTAGTACACATGATGTACTAATTTATATTTTTAATTCCTATTATACATTATAATATACCAAAATAATGCTGGCATTTCACCAATTTAATTGTTTAATAATTTGAATAAGCTATGTTAATGAAATATATAACACATTATACGTATAGCGTTTCTGCCAGTTATGTATTTTAGTCTGTGGAATATATTTTAAAACAAAATTTGGAATAATTCATTTCACAAACTAAAATTACAATATATTTTAAAATTTAAGTTCTTTTAAATTTACAACCTTGTCATCTGACAACGTTCAATACGAATTTGAACGCGTCGAAAGAGAACTTTTCGATTTTCACATACTATTGGCAACGATGGAAATGATCTTAGTTCCGGCGTCGTCGATGAAAAGTATCTCTTTTTTGGCGAAATGCAGATCCAAGTGATTGTTATCTTTGTCAGATATCTTTTACAAAAAATCTACGGAGAAATAGTGGTTACAAATGTTTCCTGCACTGAACATGAGGTGACCTTCGTTGCGACATAGCTCTGTTGTCTCCCCTTTTATCATGCCATATTCCACGAGGGGAAATCGTTTGACGACCTTGCAAATAATACCAACGACTTCCGTGGGATGACATTCTTATAACAGTCTCTGCTCTAAGCACATAAGCAATATTTTATGAATAATGAATCTGTAATTTTCATTATAATACTATTAACCAAAAATACGAGTAATCTTTTGATCTCTCCGTTTTGAATACCTTCTAAAACGACGTTGTTTTTCCGTACTTTGTACAAAATTACGATTATATTGGTAGTTTAAAGAAATATGGTTCAATATGATTTCGTTCTTAAAATGAAAATATATTTTAATAAAAACTGAAGAATGATGAAGTGAAATCTGTTATGTATTTTCTTTAAATTGATTAATATTTTTGAAATACTTTAGGATTTTATTTAAGGATTGTATTATTGTTTATCGTGATTTATTATTTAAAAATTATACCCAATTAGCAATAAAAATGATCGAAGTTTATCTATATTATGTAATGTAGATAAAAGTCAGATCTGATTTTTGAGAAATTATTACTGTTAAGTCTTATTTATGATACGGCACTTCTTTTGGAAAATGTAGCAATGCTGTGAACATTTGTATTCGTTCAATTAATGTATTGTCAAATTAATGTATAGCTTTTCTGGATATCGCATTGCAAATTATGTAAATTAAGCTTGCTACATTATTATTCAATTTAAAAAATGTAACTATTGTTTTTTTAACTAAACTTTGTAATAGAACTGGTTTTGATGTAGTCGAGGTTATTAAGATGCAAAGTGGCGTACCGTGAAAAATACAATGTGGAATTAAGATGAAATCCTTTAAATTAGGTAAAATATTCCAGTAAATATTTTGTAAACATTTCACAATATTTTAACGACGTATTTTTTGTTCTTTTTTTGTTTTTTTGTTTTATTTTTAATTTTGTATCAACATTTTTTGAAGTTTTAAAAATACAGTAATTTTTGTTGAAAATTATATATTTTAAAACCTGAGTTTATAATTGTTACAATTTTAATGATACGAATCATATATCAAAACAC
Source organism: Axea sp. ZL-2020 (assembly GCA_022817665.1). Taxonomy (NCBI): domain Eukaryota; kingdom Metazoa; phylum Arthropoda; class Insecta; order Hymenoptera; family Scelionidae; genus Axea; species Axea sp. ZL-2020. The sequence continues at coordinate 24,072 of JABFOX010000048.1, forward strand.
AATTTTTATAACTTTGTATATTAATAATCCAGTTATTTTGTCTTACATATTTGAAAAATTAACATTTAACATAAAACTTGAGACATAAAAATGATAAGTAGTCTCACATCGTATATCGTAAATAATATCTTTCTCCGAAATTCTCCGAAACAAAATAGTTTATTTTCCGATTAAATTAAAATATTCTATTAATTGAAAACTATTCTTAATTAACGTTAGGATCAATTTATTATTCAAACATGT